>PVHP010030973.1:7586-21414 GCA_004024765.1 Zapus hudsonius | reverse complement strand
AAGAACCCGCAGTGAGCTCTTAACCAACTGGCCCTACTTGACACAAGGTTCACTGGCTTAGAAAGAAAATGTTTGATAAACCTATTTTGGAAAATGGAAATTCCAGCCCTAATTATCCAATTGTCTGTGTAATTGGATTAACACTCCCTTGAAAGTAGTATCTCAAGGACCATGGTCTGCTGCAATTCACACTGAAATGGCAGGAGCAAGTCCCCCTCCCCACCTTCCAGCCACCTGGTATTGGATCCTGCACCATCCGCAGACAGGCTTGCCTCTGGAAGAGCTCAGTGTTGTTCTTTCTGAATGCTAACCCAGAGAAACCAAGGGTGCTCATCAAATAACCATTTTCAAAATTTAAAATATTTTATTTATTTATCTGAAGTAGAGAGAGACAGAGAGAAGACAGACACACACAGACAATGGGTGCTCTAGGGCCTCTTGCCACTGCCAATGAACTCCACATGCATGGGCCATCATTTTGTACAACAGGCTTTACGTGGGTACTGGGGAATCAAACTCAGGTTGTTAGGCTTTGTATGCAACCACCTTAACTGCTGAGCCATCGCTTCAGCCCACAATAACCACTTTTTAAAGTCACTGTGTTTTGAGCATATTTTGGGGTTCAGAAGTAATAACCAGGAAAATGATTTTTATAGATTTATTTTAAAAATTCTAATTTAAGAAAAGCTTAGGTTTATAAATTACATTAGGTATGATGTCTTAATTTCTTTTACATTTTTAGTATATTCACTAGATGGGTTTACTAAATGAAGTGGGTTACTTGTTCATTTGTTTTTGATATTCAGCTTTGCTCTTTATCTGTCTCCTTCTTTGATTTCTTTTTAAAAAAATGTGCTTGTTCTATTTTGTATATAAAAACAATTGTAAGAATGTTGGGACATGAATGCATTGTCGTTTAAGATAGAAGATCTGATGTTTTAAAGTTACCTAATCACAGAATTCACTTAAACTAAACAGGGGTGCATAATTGGGCTTTTATTCTCTCCCAACATAGCATCTAGAAATACCTTTAGAATAACATTAAATTTATAGAAAGATGCTGAGTTCCACTCAAAATAATGCAAAGTTAAATTATAATGAAAGACCATTTCTTTTCTACAAAATTATCAAGAAATACTAATTGATACATTATTCTGTTCACAAGCCTATGGGCCATAAAGTACGTTCATGTCTCAACATTTTTACAATGATTTGTGAATACAAAATAGAATAAGCACTTCTAAAAAATAATCAAAGACCTTGGGGCTAGGGAGATGACTCAACAGATAAGTGTGTCTGCCATACAAGCAAGAGGGCCTGAGAGGGGCTGAGCGGGCCAAAGTTCAGCTCCCAACACCCATGCAAAATACAGTTTGTGGCCCTGCTATAAACCTCAGTACTGTGTGTGTAGAGGGGGAGGAAACAGGAGAATTCTTGCGGCTTGCTGGTCAGCCAGGCTAACTGAAATACCTGCAGCACCAGCTTCAGTGAGAGAGACTCCACTTCATGGAAACTGTGGAGGAACAATGGAAGAGAAGCCTCATATTCTCCTCTGGCTGCACATGTATGAGCACTGGGCTCATGCATCTGCATATGCACATGCATGCCCACATCTCTCTCTCTCTCTCTCTCTCTCTCTCTCTCTCACACACACACACACACACACACACACACACACACCAAAAATAAATAAATCCACAAGCTAGAAGAAGAAAAAGAAAACTGCTTAGAATATGATGGGGAAATTATATTAGGGTTGTGCCCAGGTGCTGTGAGAACACAGAGAAGAAACACAAGAATTTAAATAGAGTGTTGTGGGAACATTTCTATAAAAAGGCGATGCAGAGATCACATTTCAGTAAAGCATTCCAACTTAAAGCAATACACTTGAAGATCCAAAATTAATTGGATTTCATTCAGGGAGTTAAAGACACATACATAGAGATTATTGAGAAAAAGATTCATGCAAAGTGGGAAAAAACCAGATTTTTTTTTATTTTGATACAAGTGAAATACTTTTCTGTTTATGCTAAAGGCTATTCAGCACAGTTTCAAAGATCAAACAAGGAATCACAATATAGAATTCTTTAATCAACTGAACACTTTGTCCTTACCCTATAGTAAAAGTTGAGAGAGAGAGAGAGAGAGAGAGAGAGAGAGAGAGAGAGAGAGAGAGAGAGAACGCGAGCGAGCGAGCGAGAGCACTTGGTATTGTTGATGCTACTCCTTAACCAGCTACTGGTTTTCTGGAAATTGCTGTCAACTATTCCAATATTGTTGCTTACTATGCAACAACTAGTTCAGCCTGCAATTACCACTTTTTCTGATTCCTGGGTGATACAAGATAACATTTCCATCCTTTCTTTGGTTTCTAACATGTTTAGGTTAACATAAATACCTTCTGTCTTATGTCACCTCTTCAAATGAACACCCAAACTCATAACATTCCTGGAACAAATGTGAGGCCACAGAAGAGTTGGTTTGATATAATGAAATCATATTTGGCAGAATTAATGTGGCTTTATTGATTAACATTACCTTTTTTTCCTATTTTTACTGCATGGTTAGGAACACTTTCCGGTTAGCTAATCTTATGCTTTGTCTTTTGTCTTACAATGCTTAAATATAAATATCCAGGGACAATTTCTCTAGTTGAACACCTCTGAGAGATAAATTGCCTAGTTAATCCTGTTTCTTTAATTTATGTATTTTCTTAAATTTCTAAATAATATCTAGTCAAATCATTCCTGGTTTTCATAAGTGTAGAGGTCTAAACACTTTATTATGCTTTCTTTGGTTTTCTTAATCTCATGGTGATAATTCTATACTTTTCTAGTTGGTAGAAAGAACACTAATAATAAGGTATAGTTAATGTGGGGGATAGCAAATGAGTAAAATATACAGTTTTATTTTAAAAGCATAAACCTCTTATCAACATATAAGTAATGCCAATAGTATTTTATTGTTTTAATAAAACATAACAGAGTTGTTTATTTCTAGTTCTTGAAAAGTCCAAGAGACATTTCCCCCTCACTTATAACTGATTATTACAGCCTTTCGCTGAAGCATTTATTTTGTTTTTTTTAACTCAACATAGAATTAAGTTACTTTTTCTTAGATAATGGCCTGAAATTTCAAACCATTTACACATTTCCCTGTGCCAGGTAACTGAGTCACACTAAGATCTAATATGCATCACATTAGGCCAATTTCCCCAGTCACATAGAGACAGCGTGTTATCATGGTAGAAGCACTGACCTTGGTTCTGGGAAGCCAGTCTCTGTAGCCTGTAGACCATGGCTAGGGGAGGGGCATCTCCCACATGTGCTTTTTCCTCACTCATGGTGGGAGCTCTGTAGACTTTCTCCTCTCCTCTTTGTGCTCCAATAAAGTCTCTCTCTAAACCTCGCCTCTGGTCTATGAAATTAATTCCTTAACTTCATAAAACAAGAATCTGGGGCACTCTAAATTTGTTAGTGTGTTGGGATTAGGAAGGAACCCCAAGTTCCCTGTTACAGAAGTATAACATTTCCCAATAGGAATAAAAAGTTCTTTTTTTCCTGATGAATTTTATAGACAAACACACACTATACAAACACATACAAATTATAGCCATTAAAAGTTAATATGAGCCGGGCATGGTGGCACATGCCACTCTGGAAGCAGAGGTAGGAGGATCACTGTGAATTCGAGGCCACCCTGAGACTACATGGTGAATTCCAGGTCATCCTGGCTAGAGAGAGACCCTACCTCAAAAAAAACGAAAAAAAATAATAATAATGTGACTTAATTTCTTTTTATGCAGACTACTGTCTTGTGTGACTTTTTCAAGATTCAATTGTAAACTACCCACGTGTTACTCCCAACTTACACTATTTGCTCTATTTGTGTCCATGTTTTTGCTTCTTCTTATTTGCTTTTTGGGATTTGGACCGAAGGGTATTGAGGTTATGGTGACACACTGCTATATCAAGTTGAGAACAGGAGTAAGAATTTAATAAAATGTGAGGATAAAGATACTAGCTGCTGGTTCTGTGGGAGTAATATTCCTGTGCTGTCAGAGTTGTTCCCCTGCAATGCCAAAGCAGTGTGGTAAGAACACAAAGCTTCTGACAATCTGCACTTTTCGGATTCATAAATAAAGCAAACACTGATTTTATTATAAAGAACACTGGTTGAGACAAAGTGAGCCACAGACATCACTTGTTAGTGACTCATTCTGTAGCATGTTTACTGAGAGTATGCGAACATCCTGTGATTTGAAACAAAAACACTTAAGGTGACACCTTCTTCAGGGCATTTGTAAAAATAATAGGGTTTCCACAAGAGGTACAATCCCACCCAAAGCAGAGCAATTCATTAATCATACTTAGGAAGATGGGTTAAGACAGATGAAACTGGAAGCATCAAAATGTACAGTTTTTTTACTAGTTCCATTTGCATAATCACAGATCTTATAAATTCCACAGAAGAGTCTCTAATGTGGGCAGGTATAATCTCTCTTAATGAGTCCTGTAACTCATCTACATATTACTTATATAAACAACTTAAAACAAGTAGGTACTTTCTTAGTGTTTAGCTCAGTGGAAGAGCACTGTGGATTGATAAAGAATATGTATGTCTGTCAACCGCTGGCTTATTGGCTATGAGATCCGCTCAGAGGCAGGGAACCCCTGACTGGTATGGGGACCCAAGGCAACCTTGAATGGGGACCAAGAACCTCAACACCATGGGGAAGTCCTCACTAACCATAGGTCCTCAGAAAGACACCCTCCAAATGCTCACCAACCTAGCAATATTTGTCTCAATTGACCAATAATAATCTCACTCTCCTCTGGAGACTCTGTAGTTTTCAGAAAGCAATGAGAACTGGGGACAACTGAACTCCACCAAGGGGACCTGATTTGATGGGGGACACTCAAGCAGGAGATGATCCATGTAGAGTCCTAACACAACCTCTAAGGAAATGGGATGACAAGCAAAAGAGCTATTCCCACAGCAAGGCAGATAACCTAGGGAAGGAAAATTTACAGAGGCACCAAGGGTGCCCTAAATTGTCCAAAACACAAATTTAGAGACTCTTAAAAACCTAATGACTATGCAAAATTTAAATTCACCCACTATGACTCAGGGAAATTTGCAGAAGAGAGGGCGGAAAGAATGTAAGAGTCATGGGTGGGGGAGAATAACTAATGAATAAAAGGGAATGTCATCATGGATTCAATGGCTTTATCTAATAACCCATGAAACTGAGCATGTTGTTGTGTTAATATATATAATTTTAAGCCAATAAAAATGCTAAAAAATTAAAATTAAAATAAAAAAGGAATATGTATGTCTGCAAAGAGATTCTGTGCTTGCAAATACATAGCAACCTGTGATTCTGGGGGTATTTCTTATTTCAATGTGTGCATATATATATGCTTGTGTGTACATGTATGAGCACATGTGTGCTTGTAAGTGTGTGTAGGACAAAAGACAACCTTGCATTAATTCTCAGGAATACATTCTGCTTTTTTTGAGGCAGGGTCTCATTGGCTTGGAGCTGACCAATTAGGTTAGATTGGCTTGTCAGTGAGTCCCACAGATCCTCCTGTCTCTACCTCTCCAGTTATGATTACAGATGTGTGTTCCCATACACATTTTTTTAAAGCGGGTTCTGGCCATTGTTCTCAGGTTGGCATGTTTATAAGGCCAGCATATACTTTCCCTACTGAGCCATCTCCCAAGGCTCACTGGGAGTATTTCAGTGGCTCTCTCTCATGATGTACCATAACTCCCAAAACTATGCTGAAGAAAAAGAAACATATTAGGATATGTTCCTTAGTCTGGTAAGCACCAAACCTATTCAGCATAGACAAAAAAAATTGTAAATCTCAAGGGAAATAATTAAATCAGGAAAGCTCATGAAACCAACACATGAAACCAGTATTCATATATTAAAGTCAGGAATTCATATCAAGGAGGAACTGAATACAGAAATCTGTACAATTAAGGAGTCCCTCCTTAGTAGTCAGACTGCATGAGCAGTATTCACCAATTATGGGAAAATTCATAAACTTATTTTTTAAATTGCTACCCCAGTGACTACAGGTTCCCATGGTCAACATATTTTTCTCCTATAGTAGTGTCTATTTAGGAAAACAAACCATCATCAGAAAGTTGACAGTCTAGTTTAGACACAGAAAAAGAGATATTAGAAGAATTAAATTCTAAATGGTCTCAGACTTATACCTCACCACTTCCCCTCCCTACTTGGTATAAAGCTCAAAGTCAACATGTCTGCATCTAATCCATGTCCCAGCTTTCCAGGCCTGAGATGTTGGGAATAATCATTGAGAGGTGGCCAAGGTTTTCTCTTCCCTAGATAGTGTTAACATTTGTCTTTGCAGCTTTTTAATTGTATTAAGTTCACTTGATTGACTTTTTTTTTAGCAATGAAAAATAATTTGTTTACAGTAAAACATTTCATACCAGAAAGTTATTTGATTCCAAGTGTCTTTATCTTGCTCTTATCTTTTCCAGTTTAACTCTGAAATGTACTTTACTGAAGCTACTTGTCACCTAGTCATAGTAAGTGATTCTGTCACCTTGATATTATGCTGATTCATGGGAATAGCACTTAAAAATCTTATCAATTAAAGTTCTGATTACATTTTCATTTTCAACTCAAATGTATCTGAGGTAGTTTGAATGTACATCCAACCCCTAGTAGATGGGAAGGGTAGGGAGGAGGGGGAATGCCATGGGGCAGATCTGAATTCTAAGCTATGCAGAGTGAGCTCTGGGGGTCCTGCTACTACAGGCTTGTGTTTGCTTGCTTGTGGTGCAGGCTGAGTGGTTGCTTTCAGCTGGGATATGTGAAAGGGGGCCAGTCTTTTTCACCTTATACAGAACTTCCCCTGGGTCTTTAAGCAGCAATAAATCCCTTTCATCCATAAACTGTCTGGAGGTTCATCACAGTAACATGGACCACAATAGTATTTGAATGTACTTAAGTTTCTATACACATCTATCTTTTTGTAGTAAACCACGTCATGGGGCATTTTCAGAAAATAGTACTTCTTTTTTTAAAATATTTTATTTATTCATTTTCAAGCAGAGAGATACAGAGAGAGAGAGAGAGAGAGAGAGAGAGAGAGAGAGAGAGAGAGAGTGCACCAGGGCCACCACCTTATGGGTCTGGCTTATGTGGGTCCTGGGGAATTGAACCCAGGGCCTTAGGCACTGGAGGCAAGTGCCTTAACCGCTGAGCCATATCTCCAGCCCAGAAAATAGTACTTCTATTTGAGGCCTATGATATCACATGGTCTTAAACTGTCGATCTTTCAAGTCCACTATAATTAAAATTTGTTATTTTTATCTAATAAATAGTCTGATATCAGAAAGATTTTTTTTCATTCTCATTCTGCCCTAATAAAGATTCTCAGTTGCTAAATTAATGGCGTATTTCACTTCAGCAGAAGGCTTCTAAGATTTACCATAAACTTTCACTCAGCATTTAATTTCCATCTGGGAATTTATGGACACCTGCTCCCTTCTCACTCTAGTCTGCGATGCAGACATCACTAACAGCAGCACACTTCCTTGACTTTTCCCAGTTTAAACATGGGCTTCACAGCCATATGTCTCCAGATAAGAATTCCTATCCCAGGTTGGACCTGGTCTACCACATGAAGTGTCTTGTCTATCCAATGATAAATGATAAGACACGTCACTTAATTGGAGTCTAAATGTTTGCTTGAAAATAATTGTCTGCTTAAAGTTTTCCAAATCAAGATAGAACAATATTGTGTGTTTCCCCTTTATCCTCTTGTGGGTCTCTTCATCAATATAGAGAAAATTGCAAAATATTTATAAAAGCTTGAACGTCTAACAAAATTTGTTAAAGAGCTTGCACAGTTAGTCTAAATTAGTGGCAAGATTAACACAAGGTTTACTATTAGATTTTTTTATTGAAGAAAATAATTCATTCTTTTTGTTAATAAAAATATTCATCTCATAATGTACAAAAAAATTAATGTAAATTCATTATACATGAGTGATCTAAATCTTGTTTTTCCATGTTCAGTGGAACTTGCTTGGTTCAGCAAGATCTTACATAGTTCTTCCAAAGAAGTTTTTAAACATCTTACATTTTAAACATTTAAACATCAGTTTTAAACTACTGGTTAAAATCATTACAGTGGTTCATAGTTCTGTTGCTCTATCAGAATTGTGTAGCATGTAGACCAAAGGATATTAAAATGGTTGATGACAGATGTTAGCATTTTAAGAGTATTTTAGACAAATCTTCAGCTCATATTTTCACATTGATTTAACTCTTTTTGCCTGTGCATTGCTGGTTGAATTAAGGTAAAAAGAAGAAAGCCATATGATATGATGCAGAAAATACTACCACTTGTAAGAGATGGTAAGCTAAGAGAATTAGGTTATTTCTCATGTGTAAATCAGAATTATTTCTTTAGAGGGTCTGAAGTTTGACAGTCTTTTTAAAGGCTAAATGTTGCACTACTACAAACTGTCTCAAGTATTGAACACACTAGCAGAGTTTCATCAAAAATGAGTCACACTTTCACTGTACCATTTCCCAAAGAGGACTTATTTTTCATGTATCTAATTTCCTAGGGAGTAAATTATAGACCAGTTATTGGAAAGAAGTAGATGTTGAAACATACATTTTGAAACATACATCTTTGCAAGCCCTATAAATGAATTTCATTTATAGAGCTTGCAAAATTAAGGTCAAGATAGGAGTCTTTCAAATTTTATTGTTTATGTTTATCTCATCCCACTTTTAGCCCAAGAGAAATTTTTATTATTTGGAGATAATTATAGTTTTTTTTTAATCCTGAATATTGCTAATTCCATGGGCAAACCCATTATCTCAAAAATAAACAAGTTTTTTTTTCTGTTCTCTCACAAATGAAAAATCACTTTACTGATTTTTGTTGTGCAACTAACTTCAGTAAATTATTCCTCCACTACACAACTTATAAAACTTGCCTCCAGTAACACAAAACAAAGCAAAACAAAACAAAAATCCAAAATGAAAACCTAATTTAAAAAAGCCACCATGTTTAAATGGTTTGTTGTATTGCCAACAAACAGTTCCCAGATGGTATCGTGTGTAGTGCTGGAAGGCGCTACAAGAGCTGCCAGGGGAAATTGATCAATGATACGTGGAGAAAGCAGAGACCACTCATATAAAACGCAGACTGATGTCATGAGAATGCTGAACACACTGTTGTATGGGAGATATCCACGAGTCAGGAAGTGAGCACTTGTGCA
This sequence comes from Zapus hudsonius, assembly GCA_004024765.1. Taxonomy (NCBI): domain Eukaryota; kingdom Metazoa; phylum Chordata; class Mammalia; order Rodentia; family Dipodidae; genus Zapus; species Zapus hudsonius. The sequence continues at coordinate 12,123 of PVHP010030973.1, read as the reverse complement.
ATAGCATCAAAACCTAGGGGGGGTAATCAATGGCTTTCAAATTGGCCAAGAGATCCACTCAGTGACTTAACTGGAATTGGGATCCAGGGCAGAATCCTATGGTGATAAAAATCCCACACTCCAAGGGGAAATTCCCACTACCAGAGAACTTCAGAGAGGCTACACCCAATAGAATCTTGCCAAATTAGCAAATGTCTGTCTCATTTAACCTATACTGACCTCACTCTCTGATGGAGATTCTGTTTGTGTTATTCAGAAGGCAGTTAGAGAGCCATGCTCAATCCAACTGCATCAATGAGCCACAGGCAGATGGCTGACATCCTGACAAGAGATGAACCACCCTGTGTCTATTTTGTAGACCCTAAATGAAACCTATGAGAAAGTGTCCTGATAAACAGGAGACCTATCATCACAGCAAGTCAGATAACCCATGAAAGGTCAAAGAGACCAATACCAACGATACCCAACACAACCCAAAGCAGAAGTCCAGAGACACTTAAGATCTCAACAATAAATCTGACTTAAAACTCACCCACCATGACTCAGGGAACTGAGTGGAAGAGGGGGTGGAAAGAATGTAAGAGCCATGGTGGGGGAGAATATCCAAAGACATTGCCTCCCTCACACAGAAAGGGGTGGGGGAGGGAAACTAGCTACCTGCTATGCTATTTATAACCTCCTACCCCAGGGACTGATCCAGTATGCCCACAAGGAAGATCCCCAGTGAGTTGGGGACAGGGAGGAGGGTAATGGGGGCTACCATCACAAGATTTGCTCACACAATGTATGTAATTATGTAATTATAAAGACAAAGGAAAAAAAAAGAAATGAAGAAGGGGTTGGGGTGATGGCTCAGTGGATAGTGTTTTCTGCTCAAGCTGGTGTTCTTGGGTTCAATCCCCAGACCCCACAGAAAAAGCATAGCAGGGCTGTTATCCCAACATGCTGACAGCACATATACAAACACACACAAATAAATAATAAACTATAATTTAAATAAAAAATATTTTAAAAGAAACTATACAGGACTGTTCTGTGACCCAGCAGGTAAGATTGCCCATGAATGTCCACAAATGCCTATATTTGCTCAGCTAGTTCTTTTTCTTTATACTTATAAAAGAACTGCTTTTCTAATGTCAGAGAGTAGATAGAGGGAGAGAAATAGAATACTAGTTGCCTAAGTGAAAAATTCTGGTCCTCAATAGAAATTGGAGTTTAGAGATAGAAATCTTATTTTCTCTACAAGATCATTTTGCAGTGTCTAGGAGTGCTTGCTTCACACTGCAAACTCATCCCTGACGTCCTCTGTCACCGTTGCCAGGAGAGGTAATGCATCTTTGTTTCTACATGCGGTTCCCTTCCATTTTTGATTCTTTTATTGCTGGACTTCATGTTGATTTGACTGACCTTTGCCTCTCCTACGAGGTAATTTTCACCACCTTTCATTTCTCACCATTGGTTTGCAGAATAACTCCAAGTAGTACTTACTGGGTTGAGAACGACAGTGAAGAAGAGTTCGCCTCCTTGAATACTCTTGTCCAGTTCCTTCGGACCTCCTGGATATTCCTTGTAGAAAATTGTATGAGTAAAAAGCCCACAGGTCTGTCTTGGAAGAACCTGAAAGGAAAGTGACTATGTCAGGAAAAAGCTCCGCTCTATCAATTAATTTTCAGCATGACAAGTGATACACAAGTTGTCATTATTCACTGTAACTAGGGCTTGGAAAAGTTCTTCCCACTCTGTGAGGGAGAGAATGACATTAGCACAGAAGGAACAGTGTGAGAAGTTCAAGAGACACTTGAAAACTGAAATTGATTTTGAATTATTTTAGCTGTTTTTCTATTTTAAGTCTCAAAGTCAGTGCTTTTTATTATGAAGCCTAATATATTTTACTATCTTAAGAAGTAAAACTAGGGCTGGAGAGATGGCTCGGTGGTTAAGGCACTTGCCTCCAGTGCCTAAGGCCCTGGGTTCAATTCCCTAGGACCCACATAAGCCAGACCCACAAGGCGGTGGCCCTGGTGCGCTCTCTCTCTCTCTCTCTCTCTCTCTCTCTCTCTCTCTCTCTCTCTCTGCTTGAAAATGAATAAATACAATATTTTTTAAAAAAAGAAGTAAAACTAAGCAAAAGTGAGGCTTTAAAACTAGTGAGGTTGTCTATGCTACATTGTAATCCCAGCAGCGGAACTGTAAAGTAGAATTTCTTCTCCCAGATTCCACACCTGCACTGGAAAATTAGGTTAGTTATTAGCTCAATGTGCTTTTTAGGATGTAGCATTTTAAATTAGAATAATTATTTGAAAAACATGTGGCAGTGTCTGCTCTAGTATGAAAGGCCAACTGTAAGCTGTGGTTACTGCCTCCAAATTCTATATGTGACACTACCAGTTCCAAAAGTAAGAGACTGTCCATTTAGTTAGCAACTTTTAGAAAGGGTCACCAACACAATGACAAATGGTCATCTAGTAGGACATACTTTCATCCTTTAGATATGAAAGCAGTTGTTTTGTTATATTCATTTGTGATGAGGTGATTTTTGTGTGTACGGGGAGTATGAATGATGTGGCGGAGATAAGTGGTGTATGCACGTGTGTGTGTGTGTGTGTGTGTGTGTGTGTGTGTGTGTGTGTGTGTGTGCCTGTGTGTGCAAATGCACGTGCATGTGGAGAGGAGAGGAGAGGAGAGGAATTCCTAGGGATGGGATCTCTCCCTCAAGCTGGAGCTGGAACTGATTTTCCATCAAAGTCCTCCTGGTTCTCCAGTCTCTGCAGAAAGAGGTTGTTGATGTGTGTGGCCCATGCTTGGCCTTTTACGTTTTTTCTGTGGAACTGAACTCGAGTGATCTCAGCACCTCTCAGGCCCTCGTGCTTAAGTGTTAAAGTGGCAAGCGCTCTTCATTGCTGAGCCATCAGCAGTTTTTGTAGATTTCCTGACAAAATATCAGTGCAATTATGAAAGAAATTGTGCAAGATTGTACAGTTTTTTTAGCTAAGTGTCATATGTGACCCCAAGATGACCTGTGTTTGCCACTATATAACTGAAGAGGCAGAAAAATCAATGAGTGCATTTTGGAAGCTACATTTCAGCGTCTTACCCAGGCAGTGTTCTGCTTATGCTGCGGGCAAACTGATCTTTTTTATTCTCTTGATTCCTCGAGCATTTTTAGCTTAATAAGTGCTTTCAAAACATTACATGTTTAGGACTTTAAAAATACATCCGTCCTTTTTTTTCACAATAGTTGAATATGTAATGCAATTTTTAACTAGTTCTTGGAAAATTTTCTTAGAAAAAGTAGACCTTGTTCAATCAATGTATCATATATTGCTGAATAAGTCATGCACACACACAGTTATTTTGGTAAATTGGTAAAACATACACTTAGCTATTTTATTTTGGATAAGTTAAAATAATTTAAGTTTAATTCACGGAGTTATTACCTCCTGAAGTCTATGCTTAATGGAACTCAGAGACTGGCTGGAAGGCTCAGTGGGATGTTTAATTACAGAGCTGAATCAGGGATAGCAGAATCAATCATGACTTAAAGGGAAGAAAATGAATTTTAAGTCTTTTGAGTTTGATTTATGGATAGGTCATAAAAACATTTCCCTCACCTGATTACCAAAACATGGGTCTGGCTTGGGCCTCACACCTCAGTGCCTTGTTCTCTTTCTTGTCAATCTCTATTAAGAAAGCACATTTGCTCCTGTGTTCTCAGCTTGTAGCTCTATTTGGATGGCTCCCAGCACCTTCCTATCTATCTCACTGCATAGTCCACTTCCTGTTGACCATTTTTCAGTTAGAATTCTCATGCAAGCACTCACAAATCAAATACAGAATGTTTCCATAAAGAAACTGAGCCACAGGGACAGTTCTCCCCAAATGGGAAGCTGGTAGTGCTTTTTCTCTGCAAGATTCATGCATTTATAATTAGGTGAAATATGTTTTCAAGGGGAACACAAAATGAAATATCTTAAGGAACAAATTCCAACAAGTGGGTTTCTTTTTCTTCTTTTTCTTTCTTTTTTCTTTTTTTTTTTTGGGGGGGGTGTGTGTGGCGGCAGAAACAGCAAAGAGAAACAGAAAACAGAACACCATTAAATATGGTTTTCAGAGACTAAAGTTCACTGTCATCAGATTACCTATGATTTAAATGTGATACAAAATCACTGAATGTTTAAATTATGATACAAAGCAGGCTCTTAAACCTCTCTCTAGGCAGAAAGCTGGCACTCAGGAATCATAACTTCACTTTTGGTGCAGAGGAATGTTGGGCCCATCCTAACTGAATAACATTAAGCTAAATTTTAGAATATGGAATAAAGCCAGGTGTGGTGGCACACACCTTTAATCCCAACACTCCTTTAATCCCAAAAGGCAGAAGTAGTAGCTGATAAACCTTGATCCTGTTTGTTGATACTTTGCTCTGCTGTACTCTGCTGATTGGCTCCCGCCAAAAGAGTTGAATCTTTTTTTTTTTTTAAGATTTTAAAAAAAATTATTTATTCATTTTCAAGCAGAGAGACAGAGAGTTAGAGAG
>PVHP010030972.1:0-21413 GCA_004024765.1 Zapus hudsonius | reverse complement strand
CCGAATTCCCCAATTCCCCCCCTCCCCATCCCTGATCAGTTGTATATCCTCCTCCTTGGGCTGTCTGTATTAGTCCTTGTGGCAAGGGATCCTGTATATCTTAGTACTCATCCCGGTCTTCCTGGCCCAAGTGTGTTGTTACTGATGGGTGCCATGCCTCCGGACAGTCTCCCCCACCACGGCTCTCACAATCTTTCTGTCCCCTCTTCCGCTCAGACCCTGAGTCGTGGTGGGTGAGTAATAAGGCTGCTTAATGTTGCGAGCTTAGGGGTCCTTGTGTCGAAAAATCTTGGTTTCTGTCTCATTGGCCTATCCTGTGTTGATTGAATGGCTGTGGTTATAGGTCCCTTGTTCATCTGTCATTGTCTGCTGGGTTCCCTATGGATCCTCCACAATATGACTGCTTATACTTATTTTTTAAAAAATATTTTCTTGAGCTGGGCATGGTGGCACATGGCTTTAATTTCAGCACTCAAGAGGTAGAGGTTAGGAGGATTGCTGAGAGTTTGAGGCCACTCTGAGACTACAGAGTGAATTCCAGGTCTGGGCTACCGTGTCAAGACCCTACCTTGAAAACCCCCAAATACATAGCCTTTTAGTGAGTGGCCATGGTATTCCACTGTGGTTTTATTTTGACTAATTATGTTTATTGACATGTTGTATGCATGCATATAACGTATTTTCATCACTGTCCCCTCCCATTACCAGGGTCAGTGGTCATGAAGAGTGAAAACTAGACATAGAGCCTGGACTGGAAGTCCAGTTCCACACCATCAGACCTGTCCTTCTGGAAGACAGCTGGCAAGGTCCACCCACACCCAGTCAGCAGCCAGGAAGCCGCCTGCCCGTCTTTGCTCCAGGACTTACTTGGCATTCCCTACACTTTGCTCCTGAGAAGTCAGAAGCGGAGGATTCTCCTGGTTCCTGCAGGCTGGAGGGTAGGGTGGGCACCTGTGGGCAAGGTGACAAGTTGCAGGGGGGGAGCATTCCGAGCTTTGCTCGAGGGAGAGACGCGTCCTGCTCTCTGCAGGCTGCTTGCTTTGACTCACCATTGCCAGGAGGTGGGATCTGCTTGGTCCAGATGCCTATCCCAAGTCAAAGAAGGAGAGAGGTGGACCACGGACTTCACATGTGGATGCCCCGGAGTTCATCTCTGTGGGTGGTGAAGGCATTCCTTGAAGAAAGAGGTAACACCCCAACAGAGCACGTCACACGTGGTAGCACTTGAGGTACTCACCTCACACTGTGGGCTCCCGCGCAGTTTGTCGTCTCGGAATTGTCTTTCTGCCGAAAGGCTTGCGATCTGATTTCCCCAGGCAATCACATGAATAAAATCCAAACACATCTCGTTGCCTTAGTCTAATCCTTATAGACTATTAAGACGATCTTAACTGCCCACTTGGTCATCTATTATTTTAGCTTTCTCTCCTCATTGTACTCCATTAAAGGTTTTATATACAGCTAAAGTGTTAGATGAGATACAGCCTATGTTTAATCCAAGTCATTAATAAAAATATATGGATGAATTAGTCTAAAACCTGGGTAGCTGGCATCATTCCACGGGTCTCCTTATTTCTGGAGATTTGACAAGATACAAATTCACCCGTTATCCAATTCTTGACCACAAGAAATATTTGTGATCTGGCTGAAGATTAACCCATCATATAGCCTGGAACGTCTCAGAGAAGGAAGGGGAAGCCTCGGAACGGCCCCAGTGTGTCTCAGAAGAAACAAGTTGACATGCAAAAGCACTGCGAGGCAACCTGACCCGTGAGAAGCTGCCACATGCATTGAATTTTTGTTAACATTGCTGTTATTAATTTGGTGTAACTCATTGAGGGAATTGTCAGTATTTAATTCTTGAAAATGGCAGAATTAAGCTACTCCAATTTAGTACATCTGCCCCAGGTTATGTCATAGAAGAAAATTGTTATCCATTTCCCTGTATGAGGAGACTGGCCTATTATTGTTAAAGGAAGTGTCTCAAATCGCAGTGTTTCTTTAGCTTCGGGAGCTCTTCCCATCTCCCTATAAAAGCTCAGCTGCTCAGACATTTCCCCAGATCTGCCGGGCTGAGGTTTATTGCTTTGCTGTTCTGTCTGCCATGCTGGGGGTTAAGCCCAGGGCCTAGAGCACTCCAGGAAAGTGTGCTCCCACTGAACTCTACCCCCTTCTCTGGGTTGATGTTTTATTTTTTAAATACATATACTTTAATCTATTTATTTGCAAGAAGAGAGAGAGAGAGAGAGAGAGAGAGAGAGAGAGAGAGAGAGAGAGAATGGACACAACCAGGCTCTCTTGTTGCTGCAAACTACCTCCAGATGCATATGCCACGTGGTGCATCTGGCTTTATGTGGGCACTGGGGAATGAAATTCAGGCCAGCAGGCTTTGCAAGCAAGTGCCTTTAACTGCTGAGCCATCTCCCAAGCCCTGGGTTACAGTTTTAAATACCAACAAAGCCTTGGTGTGAGATACTATCAGGAAACCAAGATGGACCCAAAGGTGCCACACGGATGTCATTTGAAAACGCACGCAGGCAGTATCCTTCCTGTGTGGCTGCTGTGTGAAGCCCCGTTCTTCCATTTGGTCCAACTGTCCCCACTGCCATCAGCCACCCAGAAAACTCCCTGCCTGGCATTTTCCTTCTTGGCCCCAAACCCACTGTAAGTTCATCTGTATTCCAGGAGAACTGTGTTTTCTTTCTCTTCAGTCCCCTTCCTCCTCTCGTTCAAGCAATTAGCTCTACAAATATCAGCTGCAATCAAGATCTAACACGCGGGGTAATTTTCCCTCTAATAAATCAATCAATTCTTCCCATGGAGTGTTTTTCCCTTCCAGTCATCAGGGAATCACAATGCTGCAACTTGAATTAGTCAAGGAACGTCAATCAAATTCGCCAGATTTTGCTTTAAAGATGAGAAAAACGGGTCAGATTCACAAAGGCCTCTTGTCTTAGAATAGCAAGCTTGATGGACCCTTTTGGAGACGCCCTGGATGATCGAGATCCATGTGGAGGAAAATGAAAGTCAGTGCAAATCAGAGAAGCAGAGGTTCTCATTCATCAAGAAATTAATCATTTACTCTGTAACAGCCGATGGGTTCGTTCAGAAAAACAGAAGGTAAACAGACAAATTTCAGCTCCATAGCTTACAGTTTTTCAAAATTTAGAATAAATACTCAAAGTGCTTCTCAGAGCTGACGATAGTGATGGGGTAGGAAGGTCCAGGGAGTAAGGAGAGTGAAAAGACAGACAGAGAGAGAGAGAGAGAAAGAGAAAGAGAGAGAGAGAGTCCTCCCCCCCACCATGGCAGCTCAGTATCTCTAATGTCACCCAAGCACTGAACTGAGAATGTAGTTTTTCTTTCTTTCTTTTTTTTTAATCTAGAAATTATCTGAGAATCACGGGCATGGTCCAGACCAAAATTTGCGAAAATGGACAAAATGAGTGCCAGAGAAATTAGGAAATTCTTAATTGAATGATAAATGTAAAATCATTCCACAACACATCCTGCCATGTTGTCTGTTACATTTGAGGACTAGGGGGCAGCATGCCTTTGATGTGGGCATTCCTCTCTCTCTCTCAGTCTCTGTCTGTCATTTTCAAATGGTCATAAAAAATGCCAACGAAGCCAAATTAGCCCAGGAAGAGACATGAATGTTATTTTGGAAGCAAAAACAGAGTCTGCAATTGTATTCCTTTCTCTATCGTCTTTCTAGTCACTGAAAAATCCCACCATTATCCAGCCCCTGAGAGAGGTCACAGGGGAGAGAGGGAAGCCCCCTTCCATTTTCTCATGTCACCAAATGTATTCCTATTAAGATGGAAAGAAATCAAGATTTCAGCAGGATGCTTGGCGAAAACTTGCTGACATTAATGACTCAAATTCTGAGAGCGACTGCAAGGAAGACAATGTCATCTCTGTCATTCAAGCCATTTCAGAGGAAATTTCAGAGGAAGGCTGTTAGCATAATGACTGCCAGGCTCCATTCTATCACCCTCGAGGGCGGATCACACACCACTCTGCAGCCTGTGGGTGGTGGATGGTGAAATTTAAAAGGAAGGGAAGAGGGGAGGTCGGCGTGGGTTCCTGGAGACACTGCCTCCCATGACCAGGGTATACATCACTATTGATAGCCATAACCCTAGCTCATCAGGACAGTTTAAGAAACTCGTGTTCATGGTGCTGAAAAAAAATCAGGGGTTGTAGAGATGGCTCAGTGGTTAAGGCACTTGCCTGCAAAGTCTAATGACCAGTGCTCACAAAAAGGCAGATGTGGCCCACACATCTGGAGTTTGTTTGCTGTGGCCAGAGGCCCTGGCTTTCCCATTCTCTCTCTCTCTCTCTCTCTCTCTCTCTCTCTCTCTCTCTCTCTCTCTCTCTCTCTCTCTCTCTGCTTGCAAATAAAATAAAATATTTTTAAAATTTTTCAGGAAAACATAAGCTATACATGTCAATGTCTGTTCATTAATTTAACATGAAGACTCTCTCTCTTCCTAGCGAGCAGGGCATTGTGTCTGTGTGCACTCCAGAGCTAAGATCTGGGAGACCTAGCTCACACCTGAAGGAAGCTGCGTGTGGGAGGGTGAGAGCTGTGGTGTTCACTGTGGTGGCACACCGGGTCACTGGTTCCCTCAGTGCTGAGTCCTCGCTGAAATCTAATACAACTGGACTTCATTCAGGCATGCACACGTCACCAGAATGCAGTGGGCACCCAACTGAGTACCACTTGATGAGAGCAAAGGGAGAGCCCTGGGTGAGCTTTCAAACGTACTAAGTAAAGACATTTAAAAAACTGCCATTATTTCATTAAAGAAATAAAAAAATTAATATTTTGTTTGCTTATTTACTTATTTGCAAGCAGAGAGATACAGATACAGAGAGAGAGAGAGAGAGAGAGAGAGAGAGAGGGAGTATGGGTGTTCCAGGGCCTCCAGCCACTACAATGAACTCCAGATGCATGCGCCACTTAGTGCATCTGGCTTTATGTAGGAACTGGGGAGTTAAACCTGGATCTTTTGGCTTTGCAGGCAAGTGCCTTAACCACTGAGCCATCTCTCCAGCCCAAAAGAAAGGAAACTTTAACAGGCAGTACGAAGCACGTAACTTCAGGGTAAGAAGTTACATCAACACACTAAGTTGTACTTATTTTTCTTGTGTCTATAGACCAGTGAACACTCCACTGTAGACAGATGTAGACATACAGCCAATGTTATCAAATGACTTTCGATAGCCAGAATTAGAACTCTTTTCCTGGGACAATGTTAGACGCCCTTGGCTGGGTTTGAGCTAATGAGACCATCGTTCTAGGCTACACACCCTTCTATTGCCGTATCATTTCCAGGAGGTAGTAACACTATTAAATTGTAATTTCTGGTCCCAGGTTCCAGAGATGCTCTGGGTGGGGTTCAAGGTAGGGTCTCGCTCTACCTCACACGATGCTGGGATTTAAGGAATGTGCCACCGTGACCAATATGACCAAATATGTTGGCTTAACAAGCTCCATTTTATCTAGACATCCTCAAGTAAAATTTCCACCACGGGGCCTCATATGTCCCCAGGTAAGTACCAAGGACACCAGGGTCCCCTTGTTTCGCTGCGATGACCAGCGTACTAACTGCAGGAGGAATGCCAGCAATGGAGCAAATCACCTGAGACATTTGTTTGTTGTGTTTCAAGTTACACAAAAGAAAAGTCTGACTTCTGTTTCGAAGCTGCTGTGGACGGCCTGTCTGGAATCTACACACCAGTTCTGAGCCAGGGTTGGTGATGCCCCTCCCCCTGCACACAGCTGCAACTGGGGAATGACGGCTTCTTTAATCCGTCGACGTTCAGATGTCCATCCTCAGCAAGCCTAAGACCACCAAGGAGGCATAGCTGTGATGAGAGAGGCAAGGTTCCCTTTAAGTGTGCAGAGCAGAGGGACTCATCCAAGGCTTAGAGTGACATAAATCACTTATTAATTTCTTCCAAGCTGGTAGGCTTAAGAGTGGGGTTAGCCTAAATATATGTTTGGGGTCTACCAGGACAGTTCTGTTCACAGATGGCTGCAGGCTTCAGAAACCCACGGTGTCCACGTTAACAACTGTTACCCTCAGCCCAGCTCTTCTGTCTCTTCAAGGTCAGTGTCGTAAATTACCTTCGCCTGACCCAAAGCAGCTGATGGGAGGAAAAGGTTCATTTTGGCTCACTGTCTCCAGGGGAAGGGTGGTAGAGACTGGGCGTTATCTCTTGCCACGGCAGCTGGCAGAAAGCAACAAGAGTGAGCTAGCTCATCCTGGAGGGGGAAAGGGCTGGAAGAGCCCTCAGCCCACCAGCAACAACTTCCTCCAGCTAGGTTCCACCTCCCAGATGGTCACCAGCTGGGTACCAAGTTTTCAGAACACACAAGGCTATGGGGACATTCATTATTTCACTCAAGTTTTCAGAACACACGAGGCTAATGGGGGACATTCCGCATTCAGAGCACATGAAGTGCACTTTCCCCCGCTCTGTCTGGTAAGTTGCTTGTTTTTTCTGGCCTCAGTTTCTATAATTGTGAAATGAGCTATGATTATCATTAGCCTCTCCATACTGATACTTGTAAGAATCAAATAGCATGTATTGGTAAGATTCTTAGCAAAGAACCAGACCTACCAAGTTTTACTAAAAGTTGACTATGTAGGGTAGAACCCAGAAAAATAACATGAGATACATAGACATCCAATAAACTTTGTCTCTGTCTCTGTCTCTGTCTCTGTCTCTGTCTCTCTCTCTCTCTCTCTCTCTCTCTCTCTCACACACACACACACACACACACACACACACACACTCAGAGAGAGTTCTGTTTGATCCCAGCAGGTGGACTTTCCTCGAGAAGCAGTTAAGAAGCTTCAGAAGAGCTCTGAGCCTCACTTCCAGGCCTCCATAACTTAATCAAACCCGCCTCACTCCACCATTCTGCTCCTGGCTTTGCCTCCTGTCTCTCTGGCACATCTTCTCTGGGACCCTTGCTGTTCTGTTGTGAACTCTACCTGACCACAATTCCTCTTTCCAGACTCTGGGATCCTTAGACCCAAAGCCTCAGTCCCTTGCTACCATATTGAAGCAGCCAAATGTTTTAAATGAAAGCATTTAGGAATGCACACATTCTAAAAGTGCATTTCCATCGTTCTGTGTCCAGAAGGATTTGAATCTAATTCCCTATCAATACGTCCTATCTGAATGATGGACTTGGGGAGCTGAAGGAGAACAACCCACCGTTGCCCTGGGCACTTCCTGCCTATTCCAGATCCAGTACAATGCAATGTCTTTATCCCACTCACGTGGACGTTTTTCAAAATCATTAATTACTGTTACTATGATCTCTGCCAAAGAGATTCTGCCTCTGCTAAAAGCAAACCAAACCCAGAAAGAAACCTCATCAATAAATGAACATCTCGAGTTGCTGAACACTAGCCGTGGGAGCCGAGCATGTTTCTGAAAGTTTCAATTGGCCCATCAGACAAGAGGCCAGGAGGGAGGCATGGATCAAATTTCACAGGGGACGCCATCTGTCACCCTAGACTGTTCTGACCAGAGGACACCAGAGGACATGCTGGGGGCAGCTTGAAAGTTCTGTTCTACAGACTCTTCGTCCAATGATTTCACTTGCGAGAAAAGCAGAAAAGGAGAAACGCACGCTGAGGATGAAGGAAACTTCATGGACTGACACTCAGCCTGCCTGGGGTGGAGGGGACGGTGGCCTCCACGGCCAGCGACGGTCCCTTCTGCTCCTGTAACCAATGCATCCAAGCAGGCGCTCTCTTCTCTGTGTTCACAAGGGTCCTGATGTTGAACTGCGCCCTCACCCACCTCATTTCTCATGATGCCCAGCCAACAGAAGAAAGTCATCTTTTGCCTGGCTGGGCTGTTGAGCTTCCTGTGTGCCCTTGGAGTGGTGACGGCCATGGGGACCCCGTTGTGGATGAAAGCCACTATCCTCTGCAGGACCGGGGCTCTGCTGGTCAACGCCTCAGGAAAGGAGCTGGACAAGTTCAGGGGCCACGTGCAGTACGGGCTTTTCCACGGAGAGGGCGTGAGGCAGTGCGGGCTCGGGGCCAGGCCGTTCCGGTTCTCCTGTAAGTTACCATGGGCTGCAGGTGGATTATTGGCTCTGGAAGAGCCAGCTCTTCCAGCTGTTTCGAGGACCTGTCGGGAGGATGCTGTCTCTCAAGGACTTTTCAAACCCCTCTCTCTTGTTTTATTCTTTTATTAATATATCATTCTTGCTGCTTTGATTAAAACATGCACTTAGCTATTATAAAGTTGCTGTTGTTGAAAGTAGAAGCAAGATATCCAAGTATGAGATTCTTAACTATTACCATTTATTTAGGGAAATTCTGGGGCCTCTTTTAATAGAAACAAACCCCGAAGAAATAGTTAAGCTGGAAGAAATGGTCTTCAAGCTTTGGGTGAATCCTTTTCCTATTCTGCCCCTGCTAGAACTTTTGCTACTTATCAATATTCTGTTTTCATTTTTATCCAATTTGGAATCACTTGACTATAGAAATTTAAAATGATCTTCGGGGATAACTGGAAGATGCATGCCAATTTAGCATAGAAAATTTGCAATCGATTGACCTTCAAAATCATGTAGGGAATATGAGAGATGTTTTCCATCGTGATTTTTGTGAGATGAAAGTGTTATCCACAGTATTTATAGCCTGTTTATCTTAAGAAGAAAAAAATTTAAATTACCATGAGAATGGGCAACTCATTAAATGAAAATTAATAAGAAGTCATTTCTTATATCTCTCACAGCACACACTCAGAAGTTATTATTATTTCAAAAGGGCTGGATTGGCTGGAACAGTCCTGTGAAGACAGTCAGTAAATTACCACATAAATCACTCTTCAGGAAAGGTGGTTCCCAATTGAGGCGTTTAAAATGAATTATTATTTTTGCTTGAGTTTCTTTTCTCTGCCAGTATAGGTAGAAGGTGAAATTAATTGAATTTATTATTAACATATGCAGTGTCTAATTAAATTTCAGTGCTGGCCTATTTATATTTCTGCAACATTCCTTCTATCTTCCCAGCACTCATCCGTCAGCAATGTTTAACTCGCAGAGGCTACAAAGTGACACACGTTTTCACAGGGCTCCAGAAAAATAAGCCTCAAGAATTAGTCTTGAGCTTTTCAAGAAATAATCATTAACTAGGTCTGATGAAGTCGACACCAAGTCCCTCACTGAATGGCTTTCGCTCCCTAAGGTAACGGGAGGAAGAGGGCTGCTCAGCCTTGGGTGGGGGGGAGTGACAGGGAGAACAAAGCAGGTGATGAGATTTGCAAGTGTATTAGAAACTAAAAAACGGTGAGTGAAATGGTTTAACCGTGAGTTACCAGTTGCTGGAATGAAGCTTTTCAGAGGGGAACTTAGACAAAAGCAGAGAGTGACAGACACTATTCAAGAACCTTTACTTCACTCCAGGGAAACCAGGACTCTGGCACAGAACAATACCAACGTGTTTTCTCAGCCCTCACTACACACCGAGGAGTCTCTAGCCGTGTCTCAATCCCCCCACAGCCAGATACCATCTTATGGGGTTCAGTGTATGATTTCTGTGTCTGTGTCCCCCGCTCTGGCTCTGTCTGCGATGAAGGTATTCTAGTCAATTGCGCCTCTCTCACTTTTGATGAGTAAGAGAGTGGACGGATGGGCAGCATTGCACCCACCCCATGAAACTAGCCTCCCTGCTCCCCTGTACACTTCTCCCCAGCCTGGCCAAGGAAAGTTGGCGTTTCTTGTTTCTTCTACAATGGCCCTCTCTCTCTCTCTCTCTCTCTCTCTCTCTCTCTCTCTCTCTCTCTCTCTCTCAACCGTGGGCTATCCACATTAACTATGCATTATATATTATATATAAATATGCATATTAAAACACTAATTCATTTTGGTGAGGGCTGAAGAAATATATATATATATCTGCCTCAGCATAAAGCTATCTTTCATGGGAACACTAGAGAATGTTGGAAAAGCTGGAGCACAGATCCAATGGACTCCCTAGAGAACACAGTGCTCATTTAAATCCTCACTCCTGGGGCTGGAGAGATGGCTCAGTGGCTAAAGGCATTTGCTCGCAGAGTTTGAGAGCCTGGGTTCAATTCCCTTGTACCCACATAAAGCCAGATGCCCAAAGTGGTGCCTGGCTCACTCATTCTCTCTCTCCCTGTCTTCTTACAAATAAAATAAAAATATTTTGAAATGAATAAATAAATGCACACTCCTCTCAGGGCTGAAACTTCCTAGTCGGCTTTTGAGTTCTCTGGACGTTTACAACCCCATCACAGTGCAGCTACAAAGATCGCATCTTCCCAAGCAGTATGTGCTCTCAATGGGAAAGTGGAATCCCTGTTAATAAAGGAGATGTAGCTGGGTGTGGCTGCACTCGGGATGCTGAGGTAGAAAAACCCATGTGAGTTCAAGGCCAACCTGGGCTCCACAGTGAGCTCCAGGTCAGCTTGAGCTAGAGTGAGCCTCTGCGTTGTTTTAAAGAAGAAGAAAGGAATGTGTGGCTTCTCTCCTTATTGATAATAGCTTCCTTTAGGAGAAGCCAGTGGCCTCCAGGGACCTCAGGGGGGTCATTCTCGGCTGTGATTGGAGTCCAGCTCATTTCCTGGCACGCCCCCTTCCATGCTCCCTTAGAGAACTCTGCAGCTCATCCTTGAACTTGTCCAAGCTCTCTAGTACAGGAGGAATGAAAAAGGCTGTCAAGTTGGCCTGTTGCCCTCTGCTAATATGAAGTTGCATTTTACATCTTGTGCTGGGGATTGAGCCCAGGACCTTGCATGGACTATGCCAGATCGGCATGGCCCAACAGAAACACAGTGCGAGTGCCCACATTAGAAATCAAAGGCAGAAAAATAGAATGAATTAACAACATTTTCTCTTTAACCTGAGAGGTGCAGAACACTCTGATTTTAACGTATAGTCGAGGTAAGAATCATTGAAATAGTTCTCTCCCTTTTTGTCCCTGGGTGCAGTCTTTGAGAGAGAGATTCTTTAGAACACCGTATGCAGATAAGTGACATGCAAATGCTCGTTGTCATGGCTCTGATTGGGCGGTATGGCTTTAGATAGAGATTTGCTCTGAATAAATTGGCCGTTGATGTTGCTGGTGTCCTAAACGACCTTTGCTATCTGTGTCTGTGTGTGTGTGTGTGTGTGTGTGTGTGTGTGTGTGTGTGTGTGTGTGAGATTTTCATGTGTGATGTTTGTGTCCCCTAGAAAACCCATATGTATGGTCTAACACAAGAATCAAGAACAGACCAGAGGAATAGTTTGACCATAGAGTTCTGTTGACCACTGTTCTGCCTCATAATTAGAATAACAACCTGCCCTGCTAGCGCCCACGGTTATTAAGAACTTCTGCCTCATTTACTCAGGCTCCCTCGCAACCCTCTATGGGTCAGTGGCTTGTTTTCTAAAGACCACTAGCTTTCCTCCCCAGCCCACAGTTCATTCATGTAATGAGGAATGATGGACCTCCAAGGCAACGCAAC
Source organism: Zapus hudsonius (assembly GCA_004024765.1). Taxonomy (NCBI): domain Eukaryota; kingdom Metazoa; phylum Chordata; class Mammalia; order Rodentia; family Dipodidae; genus Zapus; species Zapus hudsonius. The sequence continues at coordinate 9,893 of PVHP010030972.1, read as the reverse complement.
TCGTGGACCTAATTCTTCCGGACATGTCACCTGTAAAAATTTAATGACAACGTTTAAACTCTAAATGTAGCCATCAAGACAAAAACTGCCAGTTTTGAGCTCAGAGTGTGTGGGTGGCTTTCTGTTTGAATGGTTTGAAACACTGTCAAATATCATCAAAATATGAGGCCCAAAAAGTCGGATGGTCTCCATCATTCCTAGATCTACTGATCAATTCATTGCCAACACACTTCGATGAGCTGGTAAAAAACATATGGAGTCGTTTTTTATGTTTTGAAATGTGAAAAGAGAATTTAACCAAGCATGGATCCCAGCTTACAACTTTAGTCAGACTTTGAAAAGCAGTTTAATTCGGGCCTTGTGACTGAAATTTGTAAAAGCTTATCAGAGCTTTGGCAGAAAAACAAAAGTTCTTTACGCAATGAGGCATACGACCCAAATTGCAAAGACGATGCTAAGGTGACTTCTGTGAACAATAAAGTGGTTTTTGAACAGATTTCCCTCTTTCTTTTCTTTTTTAAAAAATATCTATTTATTCATTTTCAAACAGAGAGAGAGAGAGAGAGCACAAGAGAGCATACCAGGGCCACCACCTTCTGGGTCTGGCTTACGTGGGACCTGGGGAATTGAACCTGGGGCCTTAGGCACTGGAGGCAAGTGCCTTAACCACTCAGCCATCTCTCCAGCCCTCTTTTTCTTTTTTGATGTGTGTATGTGCCTCTCCATGTGTGTCAGTGTGGGCATGTGCCTGCCACAGCGTGGGTATGTTGGTCAGAGGACAACTTTTTAAAATATTTTATTTATTCATTTTCAAGGAGAGAGAGAGAGAGAGAGAGAGAGAGAGAGAGAGAGAGAGAGAGAGAGAGCTCCAGGGCCACACATTGTGGGTCTGGCTTATGTGGGTACTGGGGAATTGAACCCGGGGCCTTAGGCACTGGAGGCAAGTGCCTTAACCGCTGAGCCATCTCTCCAGCCCAGAGGACAATTTTGATCAGGGTCTCCGTTCTAGTCCACTTGCCAGTTGGTCCATGAGCTTCTGTGAAGCTCTCCTGTCTCCCTGCCTCCACCTCCCATCTGGCTTTTGACCTGTTGTGATTCTAGAAGCCTATCATGGCTTGTGGCTTTTAGGATCTGAACTTGGGTCTCAGATTTGAGAGCAAACACTTTATCCACTGAGCCATCTTCCCAACCATTAATGTATTTCGGTATAAAACAGGACTCTGGTCCCTGTGACCATGAAGGAGAGGTGGCACTCGCTCTCTTGCAAGGGTGCTTCTGGTCTCTTGCTGCTCTGGCTGCTCTGGGGGTCCCCTGGTCCCATCCTGCATCCCTGCATCTCTCCTGTCCTTCTGCTCCTGAAAGAGCTGAAAGAGAGCCCTTTAATGTCTTGCTTCCAATACACTGTCTGGGTCCCTTCCCTTCCCTTGTAACAGCCAGGATGGTGGGGTGGGGGTGCCGTGGGGGAAGCCTGAGGTGCTCACTTGGGAAGTCCGTCTGGTGAGAGGACACCTTTTCACCTAGTGAGTACAGGGTTCTTGTCTAGTGCTGTTCACTTGTGAAAACAGGCCAGCAAATAGAGGCTTTATTTTCCATGGAAACAAAAGTAATTAATGAAACAAGTGTATGAGAAGGAAAGCCTTCAACTTCTCTCAGCCAAATAGCCTTCTGTTTTTCCCAGACTTTAATGTTCACTGGGTTTTAAACCTCTGTATTTGAAAATACACATTTATTCAGTAAAACAGAGCATGAAACAAGAAGACATTGGCCAATTGTTCACAACTGGAATGAAGAAACTTGGATTTGAGGCCACTTCCTGGGCTTAGACCCAGGACCAATCCCATCACGGCATCGAATTGGAGTTCTTTATTCATTTTTTTCAAGCAGAGAAAGAGAGAGAGAGAGAGAGAGAGAGAGAGAGAGAGAGAGTGCACCAGGGCCACCACCTTGTGGTTCTGGCTTATGTGGGTCCTGGGGAATTGAACCCAGGGCCTTAGGCACTGGAGGCAAGTGCCTTAACCTCTGAGCCATCTCTCCAGCCCGAATTGGAGTTCTTGTTCCATCAAAAGGAGGAAAAATTTGGTGCCTTCTAACATCTCTTCCTGTTCAAATGCTGTGTGAACCATAAAGTGAGCACTTGGCTGCTCTCGGCTCCTTCCAGCTTCGAGATGTGCACCTTCTAGTTTCTGTCACTCGAGGTCTTCTTCCCCTGACAGATTTCGGCCACCACCATTAGAAGTGGCGAGTCACGTGAGCCTTTATTCTGACCCTCACAGGTCATGATATTGAAAGCAATTATCAGGACCCAGATCGATCTCATGGCCAAAGACAATGCTTCTTTCTTACTCGGTTGCTCTCTTTTGTGTAGAAAAGTCAAGGGCCCAAGAATGATGGAGGGAAGAAAGGAAGGTTGGAGTTTGGGGAGATGAGTTAGTGGGCTCCACAGGGCAGCAGACCCCGTCATCCCAAGCACCTGAGCTGCCATGGAAGCTGTCTCTTCCAGGAGAGCTTTTCTTTTGGGTGCCATGTTCATCGTCAATGAAGGATCCCTCTTCCTTGAATCTGATTTCTTAAAACAATGAGATTGAGAATTGGAATTGATGAGTATGTTTATCATTCAAAAGTAAGCCTGACCCAAAAGAGGTAGGTACTTGCAAATATCCTCTCAAAGGTGCCAAATTCTGAGGAAAGGAACGTTTGGTTCTCCCCAAGCAGAGGAGAGACCCCCTGCTTCCCTTTTCCTAGAAGCTGCCCCTGGTGCCTTACCAAAAAAAAAAACCCTACAGAATCAGTGTTGCTCAAAAAGTATAATTTTTGTCAGCTGCGCATGTGCTACCCACCACCCCTTCCTTCCTTTTTTAAAAGAATTTATTTGCAAGCAGGTAGAGATAGAAGAGAGAGAGAGAGAATGGGCGTGCCAGGGCCTCTAGCCACTGTTAACGGACTCCAGATGTGCCACTCTGTGCATCCGGTTACACGTGAGCACTAAGGAATTGAACTCAGGTCCTTAGGCTTTGCAAGCAAGCGCCTTAACCGCTGAGCCATATCTCTAGTCCCTTCTTCCCCTTTTACAAATATTTTTATTTATTTGACATAGAGAGGGAGAGAGAGAGAGAAAGTATGGGTGTGCCGCTGCACATGAACTCCAGATGCATGCACCACCATGTGCCTCTGGGGTTACATGGGTATCAGAGAATCAAACCCAGGCTAGCAGGCTCTGCAAGGAAGCACCTTTAACCACTGAGCCACCTCTCACCCCCTCTTTCCTCCCTTTTAACTCTCTCCCTACTCTACCAGCTGATGGGTTTAACCATTGCCCCAAATACCTGAGAGCAACAAAAGAGTCGGCAGGGCTGCTGGAGTTATTGTTTTAGATTGCTTGATTTGGGGCTTGTGTGTTGTATGTGTGGTGTGGAGCGCATGCACACGTGTGTGGAGATGCACACGTGTGTGGAGATGCACGTGTGTGTGGAGATGCACACGTGTGTGGAGATGCACACGTGTGTGGAGAGCAGGCCTGCAGAGCCGAGAGGAGAACACTGGCCATCCTCTCTGCTCTCCACTGTACCCACTGAACCCAGAGCTGCTGTTTTTCCTGTGCAACTAGCTGCCCAGCAAGCCAGTGACAGGTGCGCCCAGCTCGGTCACAGGGTGCTGGGGATCAAAGTCAGGCCACTCAGACCCTCCTGCTTAAGTGGCAAGTGCTCTAGCCAGGTGAGCCATTTCCCTAGTCCCTGTGAAATGTTTTTAGCTCAAATTTCATTTTCAATTGACATAAAATAGGACATATGTTAGGGGACCAAGTGGTATTTTGGTATATGCACTGTTTAAATCTTCCTCAAAGTTTTCTTAATATGTTATGGTGAAAACTTTGAAATACTTTTGTCCACTGCTCACAGTATGCGCTGCATTTCGTTCTACATGGTCAGCTCCTACTCTAGCACAGGGGAACTCCTCGCTGCTTCTGTCTAACATAACCTCTTTTCTCCCATAACCGTAACCGTGTCTATAAACCAGCTTTCTTCTATCCTCCACACGAGAGGGCTTGTGCAGCTCTGCGTTTGTTTCTATGCCTGGTTTATGTCGTTAACATGAAGATGGCCCTTCGCGGGCTCTGGGAACTCAGTCCTGTTGTATAATCTTTGCCTATGGAAGGATGGATCCAATGTCTCTGCTCTCCCTCCTGGTTTCTAAGGGTGATTTTATTTATCTTCTTCGAGCCCTTTCAAGCATCTCAGAAGAAAGCAAAAGTGCTATTTCCGCTGCCATCGATTGTGAGCCTAGTAGGTCAAGCATTTTCTGAATATTAACTCCAGTCCTTACATGTCGAGTGTTAGAAGGCTATTTCTCTTGGACAAATATGGAGACTGGAGACACACAAAGCCAGTAGGTAACACACCTGGACTCCAATTAATATACAGATGATAAATCACGCTCCTTCATTTACAAGATATGCAAAACAGATCCCAAGAGATAAAGACGATGCTAAATTAGCCTCCAGGAGACAAACCCAGCCTCTGTCCTGTGCACCCTCAGGTCTCACGGGCTACTTTAAGGCGATGTGGAAACCTCACAAGGCCTTGCTGCTGAGTTCACCCATTCATTGCCCTCGGTTTCACTCCAGTCAAGGCTGCTTAATAACAGAGGTTGCACAGTTGTGGCCACTTCTTTGGGTTGTGTGGTTATATGGTCTCCATGTCCAAGTCAGGCTTTAGGAAGAGGCCGCCGATGACACTGTGGTTAGCTGACCAAAGTCTTCACAGAATGACCATGAGCTTCTTACTTTGACCACAGCAATGGTTCCATCATAGCAACTGGCTAAATGACAGACTTCCTGAGATGACATGAAGCTTTAAGAGGACCCAGGGAACGAAAGAAAAGCAGATATAAAAACAAGCATTTGATTCACTTTAAAAACTGGTGTCTTAGTAAGAGCCAATGGGATAGAACTATGTCTTCAATCAAAGCCTCACTTTTAATTTCTTATATTTTATTTATTATTTTTCTCAGAGAGACAGAGAAAGAGAGAGTATGTGTGTGTATGGGCGCACCAGGACTTCTTGCCACTGCAAAGAAACTCCAGTGCATCTGGTCTTATATGGGTCCTCAGGAATTGAACCTGGGCTGTCAGGCCTTGCAAACAATTACCTTTAACCACTGAGTCATCTCTCCAGCCCTAAAGTCTCGTTTTTGTAAATGAAATGAACAAGTAGTTCATTCTTACCTCTGAAATTTATTAGTTTATAAAGTTATAGGTATACCTTAAAGCAAAACTCATATATATACAAAACGCAGGGATTCTTGAGCTTTTCCAATTTTATGACCCTTTTTTTGCTCAAGACATGTTTACATGATGGGGTATATAGGTATATAAGGCTGGGTATATAGATCTATAAAATAAGTATACTTATCAGTGAACTTTTACCATTAATAAGTCAAAAGTATTTTAATTTGAAAGAGTTTGCTGGTATATTATGTAATATTACCATTTGCTGAAGGTGAAAGTAAATTTGCATCGTATTGAAATGGATGCACTTATTTCCACGAACAGTTACATCCTGACTGATTGCTCCTCCAGGGCATCGTGCGCCTTCACTGTTTTTCAGAGTTGGTCAATATTTGAGCTTTCTTATCATCGATGCTGAGAATGCCACTTTGCATAAATTCGCACAGGACGGTGGAGATTTGTGTGGAACCATTTCAGAAGGTGATGGAAAGTCAGTTCCAAAACTCAGCCCAGCTCAAGCATCAACACCCAACACAATCCAAAGACGCGATCATTTGAAACTTACACGCTGAAGAATGATCACGGGACAACACTAAAGGCTTTGTTTTCTGTAATTAAACCATATAACTGACTTTATTAGAGGAGAAAACTTTGTACAATAAAAACTGCAATTCATTGCATCCAGTGGTCGGATGCTGCAGACAGGGCTCACGTTGCGATGTGGCCTTGGAGCGAAGTAGGCGTGCGTGTCCCCAGCGGAGGGTGCAGCGCAGGTTTGACTTTGAATTCATCTCAGTCTCTCAGAAACCAACCTGTTACTGTCCTCGACCTTCTCATTCGGTCACATGGCCTCACATCGGTTAAGCTGGACGCTGGGCAATGACAGCATTGCCTCTCACGGACGTGTGTGAGTAGCAGCTCTATTTAAGGCATTAACCAAGCAAATTTTGTACCTGCAGACTAATCTGCGCAGGGTTCCCGCCAGGCTCCCTCTAGGCACGTCCGAACTGTGACAAAGCCATTCTCAGGAGTTACTACCCCACCGTCATCATGGCCCATGGCTCTGGAGTGCTGAAATGCGTGTTATCAGACACACATGGTGCCAGGCGGCAGCTGTCGCCCCTAAGCCACCATGGCTGATTAAGACTCACTGATGGGTGGCTGACGCATAGAGCCTGGCGGCTGCACTTCAGCTGAGAGAAACTCAGGTGAGGCACTGAGAAAATGGCCTTTTCAAGGGTTCTATCGTAGCATCAGGTCTCCTCCTTGTAAGCGCCGGGTTGTGGATTTCCTGCCTAACCACAGAGCTGGGAAGCTGGGCTCAGTAGTGGGTGTGACGCCATGCAGATAAGAGGAATGCAGGTGGCTGATGTCCGGGAAGCTCTCTGACTGCGTTTTCTTAATGACTGGCTGCAGATGGGCTGAGGGGACTGTCACACCAGAGCAATGAACACAGGAAAGAAAACGTACTCTCTTTTTCAAGAAAACGAATGACTGAGCACCACAGGGCCAAATAGAGTTTTTGGTTTTTGGGTTTTTTTTTTAACACAATCTTTTATGTGAGGAAGGACAAGTTGAGAAGAAACACAAGACCTCTGAAGTTACTGTCGTGGCTTTAATCTGGGAAAAAGTGACGGAGCTGCCGCTGACATCACTATAAGAGCAGCTCGGGGTGGTGCCCAGCCTTTCGCAGATGGCATTACATCTCGCATCAGGAGATGAAGGCGAGAGGGCTGATGGCGCCCAAGCTGAGATCAGCGGTCCTTGAGCCTGGCTGTGCTTGGGGCATCCAGAAGTGGTTAAAACTATGTTGCCAAGACTCCACCCCAGACACACTGAGGCTGGATCTCTGGGGGAGCAGCTGGAGCTGGCCTGGTTCACAGCCTCCCCAGGGGCTGTCATACACAGCCAAGGCTGAGACTTACTGGGGTGAAGGTAGGCAGGCCAGATGGCATAGGTGAGCCCACAGGCTAGAGGTCCTCACCATTGGTGATGAGGGACGCTACCAGGAGAGCAGAAGGAAGAACCAGTATTTAGCATGGATTCTTCTCTGGAGAGGATTTTCTCTTTAAACTCAAGCGGGGATCCTTGGCTTCCGGTTGGTCCTTCTAGGCAGGATCTGGTGCATACATCTGCAGTGGGAAACTGGGTATGCTCCCCTCTTTGCCCTGGAGTTTTCGTTCTTTGCAAATGTGCCCACCAGTTACAGAAGCCTTCCGACCAGCTGCCTAGGAGAGCAGAGTCAGCTCTGCCCCTGTGTTACGGTCCCCTTCTCACGGCTGGGACAAAACACCTGACCAGAAGCAGCTTTTGGAAGGGAAGGGCTCATTCCTGCCTATAGTTTTGAGAGAGTTTCATCATGGGGGGGGGCGGGGAAACATGGGAGAGCAGAGAGCAGCCCGACATCACATCTCCACAGCACCAAGAAGGGAGCAGTCTGGAATGAGCTGGCCTCTGAACACCCAGTGGGCTGGACTAATAACCTCAAGGTCACCTCTAATGACGCATCTCCTACTGCCACCAGCTAGGGACCAAGTAGTCAAAGCACGTGGGCCTCTGCGGGACATTCCACATTCAAACCACAACACCCTGACAGTTGTCAGGCTCCACAGGTCTGTATGAGTGAAGTCACAGCGTTTGGGAAAATGGAACTGCCCTCTGACCCCCATTCGCCTGTGTTCTCTGGAAGGTTCTGCTCCTTCCAAAGAGGCTCCTGGGATGCCCTTTGGCAGTAGGTCAACCCGAGGTCATTTAGACAAGCCAGTACAGAACATCCAAGAAATTGCCCATGGGAGATGGCAGCAAGGATGACAGCAATAGATCAGACACTGAGGAAACTGAGAGACGGTATCAAATAAGTCATTGCCTACAAGTCCCAGGTTCCAGGATCACGTACAGCGATCCTCAGCAAGAAGCTAGGGTTTTCTAAGAACTGTGTTCAGGAGCTATTTGGTCCCACAACACAGGTATACACTGGTCACCTGAGGGTCAGGGGCCATTCCCCGCTCCTAGTGATGGGTCCTGAGAGGGGAAGAGGCGAGCTCCCTCACTGCACACGGAACCCCTCCATCCCCTTCTCTTCTCAGCAATGCAACCCTCCTGCTGTTCTCATCAGGGTAAAACATATTTAGGCAATTACTTAACATTTACAAAGAGCTTCCACATAAATGATCTCATCTGTATTTCTCACAAGCTCTGTGACATTTCTTTTCTAATTTTATTTTTGACACATAATAATTGTACGGATGCACGGGGCACAGTGTGGTGCCTCAGAACATGCATGTTGTATAAGGATCAGATTGGGTTAATTACCATATCCATCACCCCAAACGTTCATCATTCCCTCTGGTAATACCCAGAATCCTCTCTTCTAAATATTTTGAAATATACAACACGCTCTTGTCAGCTATGGTCACCCTAAACAGGCCGGCTTATGACTCCTCCCTCAACATAACTTTGTGCCTGCTTGTTACAGCGCCAGGGACACGGTCCCCTGGGGAATACAATTCCCCGTGTGTTCAGCTCAGTAATGGGCATTGCCTGGGGGAATGAGGTGGAAATATTTCCCGTTTATTGTAGGAACACCGTTGGTTAAATAGAGGAAGAGGAGGAGGGAGGGGAAGAAATGGGCAAAGGAGATTGGCAGTGACCAGTGACCTGTGAATGCCTGCTTTGCATGTGGACGTGAGCCTAGGCTCCTATTAGATGGGGGGCAGAGGAACTGCCACCTTGGACTCCAGTCCTAGGCACAGTGGGAGTGAGAACCTGGTGTTTCCTGCAAGGGGCTCAGAGGCCTAGGATCAAAGGAAGGAGTGCCTGCGAAGCCCCTACCACTTATCATTGGGACTTCCAGCTGGCCTCTCACTTACTTTAACCCTATGCCCTCCGTGTCCCATTTTGCAGTACCAACACCTGCTGGCCGATCTCTCCCCACCCTCAGGGACCACAATGCCACTCTCTGTTTCTATGAGGCTTCTTTTTCTTTTACTGTTTGTATTTACAGATAAGGAAACTGATATTCAGAGATCCCATACACAGGAAATTGCAAGACTCCCAGCTCAAAAAACTACTCTGTTCAACCCACCATATTGCCTCTCAGCTCACGCATGGCTATGTTTTACCTTCCCACCAGCAACTTCAGCATTTTTACTTTGGTGACTCATTATATTTCACTCCTGGGTAATGCCATGATGTATAAATGTAGATTAAGTTTATTAATTCTTATTTTGAAGATCAGCAGAATAAGAGATAGGATAGACCGGAATCAGTTAACGCATGAAAGGAAAATGTAACAGAGAAATCCACTGGCTAGAACTACACTAGGGGCTGGGTGCAGTGCTTGCTGTGTAAGCATGAGGGCCTGAGTTCAAATCCCCAGTACTCATGTCAAATGCCAGGTGTAGCAGCATATGCCTGTAATCCTACACTGGGGAGGTGGAGACTAGAGAATCCCTGGGGCTTGTGGGCTAGTTTGTCCAGCCAAACTGGTGAGCTCTGTTCCGTGATAGACCCCATCTCAAGAAAATAAAATGGAGGGTGAAAGAGGAAGTCTCCTGACCTTGACCTCTGTGTTCCACATGTACTTGAGAACACACACACACACACACACACACACACACACACACACACACACACACACACACAGAAGGTCTTGAACCCACACCTACCC
>PVHP010030971.1:0-21344 GCA_004024765.1 Zapus hudsonius | reverse complement strand
CTTAGAGTAAAAATGAGAGGCCTCCTCTTGAATAACACTGCAAATATCTGAATTACTGAGAAGCCACCTGCCCTCCCATGGCTCCCAGGCCAGGACCTGTGACATCTGCCCTCTCCTGCTGTCTCAGACCCAGGCCTGGGTTTCTCTCCATGTGGAAGCTCACTGTGTGGAATGAGGATCCGGAAGGGAAAGTGGGACTGAAGACTCCCCAGAACTACAGAGGGAGGGAGGGAGGGAGGGAGGGAGGGAGGCCCAGGAAAAGACTCAAAGTCGACAGCATCTCCACCCACCTGCCAGCTTCCCACACCTGGACACAGCCCCCAAGGCGTCTTGTAGAAGCAGGTCACATAGCTGCCCTCTGAGCATGAAACAGACACATCCACTCTGACCTCTGTGATTGGCTAGTACGTGGCCATGTGACCAACCGGGAGGCACCGTTAGGTTGCTGGGTTGGAAAGGGGAATGGCTGTTATGACAGTTGGTGGCCATCTTGTCTTGGAGGGAAACAGACTTGAAACAGCATCAGGGGCGATGCTGCTGAAGGCGCAGCTCCTGCCGCCACTGAGGAAAAGCACCTCCAGGGATTATCATCCCCGAGCTGGATTCACAGAGCCCAGACCCAGCACAGAACCAGTAATTGCATGCGAGGAGGGGACAGAAAACAGAAGAGGAAAGGGAGGAGCAAACTGGGCCCGATGCTGCCCAGCTCTCCTAGAGGACATGCTGCTGAGACAGCCATTAGATTTGGGAGAAATCTGGTATTGACAAAGAAGATTCATGGCTGAAACTACAGTTAAACTAGTTTCCACATTGCTCGATAGTTCTCCAGAAAATTCCAAGGGGGTGGACATTTCCTGTAAACTGAGCAGGGATTAATGGCAGGGAGAAGAAAAGTTCAGAAGAAACTCGTATTCCCATCATTTGGCACCCAATGTGAGAGAAGCCTAGACTGGCTTGCTGGTATGGCCTCTTCTCTTTCACTATTGATCCATTGGTTCATGGGGAGCCATCGGGCTCCATGCTGTAGCCTGTCTTCTCTCAGAAGAAACTAAGGTGTCCATCAGCCACCACTGAAAACTCTCTCAGGACTGTTTGAGTCACTGATATCTACTTTGGAGTTTCCAGGTACTGTGCCAGGAATACTGACTCCAGGCTTACTGACTGGGTAGACAGTAAGGTAGGATCTGGCCACAAGTGAATTGTTATGATCCAACAGACACAAACTTTTTTTGAATGTTTGTTTATTTCTGAGAGAAGGAAAGAGAATGGATACACCAGGGTCTTAGCTGCTGCAAAAGAACTCCAGATGCTTGTGCCACTTTGACATCTGGTTTTATGTGGGCACTGGGGAATCGAACCTGGGTGGTTAAGGCTTTGCAGGCAAGTACCTTAACTGCTGAGCAATCGCTCCAGCCCCAGACACAAATTTTAAGTGATGAATTATTTTCAGGCTCCTCCAAGCACTGAGAACAACTTCCCAATATGTGTGATGAAATAGTCTGAAGGTAGCTGTGTGGTGGTGCGTGGTCACTGTGATGGTGGGGATGTTGGGACTTTGGTCAGGCTGGTAGGCCCTGTGTGGAGAAGAGGACCTGGTAATGGGTCAGGCTCTAGGCTTTGTCTGATGGGTGAGTTGACAAGCTGGGTTAGCCCTTGGAAGACCCAGGAGTCCAGGATGCTGCATCACAGGCCTTGATTGGGCTCTGAGGATTGGTAGGGGTGGGACTTCAGGGCACAATCCAGATAGGAGAGAAGTTATTGTCCTATGGAGCCCTCTGGAAATGCTCAGGTCATATTAGGGTGTGAACATCACACACAGTGTCCACTTCTGGACTTCAGGCAGCTTAGAGTTCTGCCCCTCCAGAAGCACCTGGAATCCTCTGGTACTGAAGTGGCTCAGGGGTTAGCACCTGTCCACAGTCCTCCCAACTAATCAGATGAAGGATGCTCAACCCAAATCATGTGCAATTCAAAGATGAGACTCAAACATCTGCCTCTGAGGATGATGGTGTTAAGAGCTTTCTAAGAAATGTCAATATATCAGACATTCCTGTTATTAATACTTATACTTATTTTCCATATCAATAACTACATGTGAAGAAGAAACAATTCAAGAGTGAATTCTTATTTCTGGGCCAAACCAGGTCTCATGGTTCCCCATGTATGGGTTGTGGCACAAAGCCATCATGGTCCTGGTCCCTTCTGGGCAGGATCCCATGTGTATCTCCTGTGCTGAACAGAAGCTCTGGGCTGGATGTGTGGAGCACAGCAGCATGGGTTCCTTGCCTGGCTCCTGCTTGTGGCTTGAGCACATGCTTGACCAGGGCACCACACAATGGGACCAGGGTCTTTGAAGCTGAGAGACCTCTGTGCCTCCACTTATAAAATAAATGTTGACAGTGGCTTTCAAATCTATTATTGTCTTGACCATAGCCACCCTGCTTTGCGTTAAGTCCCCAAGCTGAGTTCTCCTACCTGCGACTCTGCGGTCTCTTCTTTGGTTCTCTCCTACTCATGTTCTCCAGTAACCAGCGTTCTGCTTTCTATTCCAGTTTGTCGGTTGGAAGTTCCAAGTGAAATTCAGGGGCTTTCTTTCTCAGTGGAGAGGTGTTGAAGAGGTGTAACTCACTCCTCCCGTGCTGTGTAGATGTGTCCACACTGACATTGGACAGTTGACATTCATCAGTGGAAACCTGTGTGTGCCACCTACCTGCTTACACCTGGGTTTCTGCTGAACTCTGTATTGAAACTTCTTCAGGAACAATGTCTCTCCACCCTGCATGCAGCCATAGATCCTGGAAAGGAAGCCAGTCAACCTCCTGTGACTCTCTTCCCACCCTGAGCCCCCTCACAGGGGTGTCGCCCGGTTTGGTTGAGTTCCTCGTCTACAGTGTCTCTGTCATACCATCTGTCTTTTTGTCTCCCATTCAGAACTGGTCACATAGGAACTGTGGGGACAGCTTCTGAACCGCCATGAGGTTCATCCTAAAGTTGGCTTGTTCTACAAAATGCACAGAAAGACTTCTGGCATGGTGGCAATTCTGATGCTCTCCACAACTGCTTGCCTGGTTAGAAAGCTGCTGAGCAGCTAAAGATAAGGCCAGGAAGGGCAAAAGGAGGGTCGATGGTTCTCCTTTTGGGGAGGAGAATTAAGCTGAATGGGTGTGTAGAAGATGCAAAGATGTGACCCCTTGAGTTACCCACTGAAACTGGTCCTTGAAGGCCTTCTTTATGACATAGCATAGGAGAGGTTCCCATAACCTTAATTTTTCATTCATACAAAGAAGTAGATAACTCGTGATTGGTAGCCTGCCCTCTCACCTGGAGTAACGGTCAGCTCCTGACTAATGAGGGACACTTCCTGCTATAGTTCTTGTCTGCAATTTAAACAAAAGGTTGCTTTGCAAGGTGGGAATCCTCTCACCATCTCATACAATATAACCCCTAGGCTCCAGATACCAGCCTTTGGGCCATCAAAACAGTTGTCAGTGAGGTGCTTTAGGAGAAAATAGCTGAGAATACTACAAACACTGTCCACCTTCTCTCCTGGAAACTTTGTACTTAGTCCAAAGATCACAAATTCTGATGGTTGCCCTTGTGTCCCTCTGAGGTTTTCAGGTTTTAGAACTCCTGTGGACCACACCTGATGGATGGCAATCTGCCAGGATAGTTTACTGACTTCCTCCTCCACCATATTCTCTGCCACAACTTCCGGAGGAACATATATCTGCCTTTTTGTTTTGGTAATCTGATACAATGGGCTATTCCTCAGATGTTGTAAATTCTCTATAGTTTCTATGTCTGATGAAATGAGTTCAAATGTTCAATGCCCCATTGCAGCATTTTCATTGCCACCTGTACTCCTGTCACACTGTAGCTGACTTGACCCAGCAAACCCACCAGAGTTCTCAGTACTTTCTAGTCTGTCCTGGCTTCAGCCAGAGTTCCATTTTCCTAACCATTCTGCTAGTCTGGATATCACTGTAGGTAGCACTTCCAGTTATTCTGTGTGAATAAAAATAAGTTTAATATAGAAAATGAACTGAAAGGCAAAAACCATCACTAAGGAAAGCAGGCAACAAAGTAGCTCAGTCTCAGGCCATCAGGCAACACTAATCAAGGTCAGGTTCAGGTTAGCCTGTCTAGATGATGTTACCAAGTCCTGTCAAGGGCTACTTTGAGGTCGGATTAAGAAATGACCACTCATCCCTGGACAAAACTGACACTAATAATCTACATTTTGACCTTTGGGAACCTTAATTAGTGATGGTAATGATAATAAAGATATTAGAAATCAGTGGTATTTGCTTCAGTTTTGTATGATGACCAATATTTACTAGCTTAAAACTTGTCAGTAATGGTCTTTTCATTTTGCGTTTCACAAATCAACCTAAGTCTTGAGCTTTAGACAGAGCTCATCATGTCTAAAACGATCCCATTCCCAGTTCTTTAAAGCAAAGGTTTGGTTTGAAACAAGGAGTATAATTGCATCTTGTTATTATAACAAAATCCTGTATTCCCTAAAACTCTAATGCACAAATTGTAACATTCCTATGCCTAGGAAAAGTGTACCCTCCGTTTCCTTTATAATGTCCTGCATCGATCTCATCAGATGTTCAAAATTAGATTTCAATAGATTGATATCTTGAAACTGATGAAGGCCAAAACCATCATCCAGGAGTCCAGAGAAACAGTCCCTCTGACAGGAGTGAGAAATGGAGGCATTTCTAGTGCTCTGGACTGTATTTTCCTCTAACAAAATAGCTCACAGTGAGTCCTTTGTAAGCAACACAAAATCATTTCTTCTAGGGACTGGCTAGTCTATCAATGGACCAGAATTTAATGTGTGGAGTGCTCTCTTTCTGCCTCAAACCTGATACCTTCTTGTCCTCACATGGTGAAATGCATGGAAGGACTGAACTCAGTAGTGAAGCCCTGTCCATAAATGTAAGGATCATGGTCTATCATCCCCTACAACCTCGTCTCTTAGTACAGTGCATTGGGTTTGAAGTTGTCAACAGCAACTTTGGAGAACCACACGTTTCTCATTAATAAGAAGCAAGGGTATTTGTCTCTACAAGCTGCTCTGTAGGAAGGGAGTTTATGGTTGAAATGTAGGACATCAGACAAGAGCTGAGAGCTGGTTATATGTGACCCATTCTGAAAATTTTAAATGTTACTGTTATTTTGCTATCTATAGGATTTAAGAGGTAAATATGCATAACAAAAACTAGCCAATACTCTTAGACAAATGTATATACACATGTAACAGATATCATCAACTGAGCGCCTGGGTCCGATGCTGGATAGGGCATTTTTAGATAAACAGACTATTTCTTTATGAAAACCTATTGCTTCATTTCCTCTTAAAAAAGATATCGTCTGACTAATGTATTCAACACAATATCAATAAATTATGACTCGTAGTCTGGATCGTTAAAATGTGCATATTTTGTGATAACTCATTACTTAATTGAAGATAATTTCTAGTTCATGTTCCATGTTTAGTTTATCACATATCAGCACCACATTTTCTGGCCTGTGGAGTATTCTGCTCTCAGAGGCGGGCAGGACGCGCCTCAAGATAGATGGCACTTTTAAAAGGCACCATTTGGATGCTGTTGGGAGGCACAGAGTGCTGGTTAGAAGACATGCCCTCATCCTAGGCTGGGTGCTATGGTCTCTGTGCCTCGCTGGGACAAACCACAGCAACAAAAGCAGCTGATGGGAAGTAGTATTTATTTTGCTCTATAGTCTTGAGGGAAATTTCAGCAAGGCAGAGAAAGAATAGTAGAGCAGAGGCTGGGCATTAAATCTTGCCACAGCAACTGGCCAAAAACAAGAATGAACTCAGCTCTGGCATGTGGAATCTGAATCAACATACCCCTAAGCCTGTTCTGTGTCACACATCCTCCAGCAAGGTTCCACCTAAAAGTTGACATCAGCTTGGGACCAAGTATTCAAAATAGACGAGTCTCTGGGAGAGATCTGATTCAAACCATCACAGCAGGCTATCACTCCTTTAAATGAACACATTTCTTTATAGAGAAATTATCAGCCAAGAACTCAATTGCCATGAAAACCTCTTGAGAGATAGAAACAGGCCCAGGAAAGGCCTGTGATGAGGCGGGTGTCCGGAGTGATAAGGTAAGTTAATGAAATCCAGAAATTGACATGGCCATTCTAACTCGGTGACAAGCACAAAGAAGAACAGAGCAGGTCCAATGAATGGCAAACAAAGTCCATGTCCCAGAGACTGAAAGACCCTCAGAGCATGAAGGAGAAGGCCTGTCCAAATTTCCTAGGTAAGTAATCCTCCAGCCATCTGTGGCTTCATGCTCAGTGCCCATGACAATCTGCCATCATGGTGTCTACGGCCCAGGCCTGGGGTGTCCCCACCCCATGGAAGATCACCGTGTTTGTATTGCCCCTGAGCAAGTCAGGGAATCAATCAGGATTTTCAGTGTTTTCTCCAAAACCCCATTCCAGGCAAAGTCAGGGCTGGAGCTCCCCACAAGATGAACAAGTACAGCCCATAAAATGGTGTGTTTTGTGAAAACAAAGATGTCTACCCAAGCCTCTCTTCAGCCTGGAGAAGAAATTTGGGGGACCATGAGAAAGATTTCAGGAGAGCCCTTCCAGTTACCAAGGACCAGCACGTGGTCTGTGAACAGGACACTGAGGGGGACATTTTGGGGAATTTTGAAACTAGGTATCTAGTTCTTTCCAAATGTAATTACAGTGAATCACTGTCCAGTTGAGGACGACACAGGGCATGGAGCCAGGGGGGGAAAATAAAAGTAAATCTCAGCTCGTCACCCTGGACGGGAGCAGAGATAACACAAGCCCAAGCATATCAAGGGATTAAGAACTAAGCATTTCCATGGGCCCAGAGCAGAACAGCCCTGTGGGGGAACGGGTGCCACGAACCAGATGCGTTCCATTCATATTTCATGTCCACATCCTAATGGCTCATCTCCTACAGCTTCCAGAGAGAGAACTCTGGGCCCAGGAGCCCTGGGTTCTTAGGGATAACCCCTCAAGACAAGCTCAGAGGGCACCTTGAGGGGGGTGATGGAGGGGCAATGTGTTCTTAGTGATGCAGTAGGTCCAGTCAGGAGCCCCATGAGGGGACTTGCTGTGAAAAGCGAGACATCTTCCAGCAGTTGTTGCTAAGAACAGTCCTGGGAGCCTCAGCTGCAGTGAGTCGGGAACATGACTCCCACTACCACCTCACTTTGCATGGAGAAATTGCAGGCACAGAAACTGTTAGGGAATCACTCAAGGGAACACAGCAAGTGTCCGAGTGGGACCACAAGTTGCCCACAGCTGCTAGGTCACACATAATTCCTGGATTGCTATCTAGAATACAGGCTTAGCTGCCGGACGGTTCTGCTCTAACAAAGACTTAAAACTGAGTTGTCTTGGTTCAAGCCTATATATACTCTCAGCACACCAAAGCTGAGGTAGGATCAGTTCAAGGCCAGCCTCAGCTACTCAGTGAGTTCAAGTTCAGGCTGGGCTACATAAGAAAGATCTTATCTCAAAAAAGCAAAACCAGGGGCTGGAGAGAACCCACTTCAAATCTTCCACCATGAATATCGTGAGTCTGGGCTACATAGGGAGACCCTGTCTCAAGAGTTTTTAGGGCTGGAGAGGTAACTCAATAGTTAAGGTGCTTGTCTGAAAAGCCTAATGACCAGGGTTGGATTCTCCAATACCCATGTAAAGCTAGATGCACAAAGTGGTGCATGAAACTGGAGTTTGCAGTGGTTGGAAGCCCTGGTGCATCCATTTTCTCTCTCCTCTCTCTCTCTCTCTCTGCTTACAAATAGCTTTAAATATATTCAAAAGAGGGCTGGAGAGATGGTTCAGCGGTTAAGGCACTTACTTCCAGTGCCTAAGGCCCCGGGTTCAATTCCCCAGGAACCACATAAGCCAGACAGACCCACAAGGTGGTGGCCCTGGTGCATTCTCTCTCTCTCTCTCTCTCTCTCTCTCTCTCTCTCTCTCTCTCTCTCTGCTTGAAAATGAATAAAATTTAAATATAAATATATATAAATATATATATATATATATATTCAAAAGAAAGCATTAGAAGGGCTGGAGAGATGGCTCAGCAGTTAAGGGACTTGCCTCCAGTGCCTAAGGCCCTGAGTTCAATTCCCCAGGACCCACGTAAGTCAGACCCACAAGGTGGTAGCCCTAGTGCATTCTCTCTCTCTCTCTCTCTCTGCTTGAAAATAAAATATTTTAAAAAATAAATAAAAATAAAAATAAGAAAGCATTAGAGTATAATGAATGCCCATCCCATCATTTACTTAAATCAAATCTTTAAAAAATAACAGGGCTCCCTATGTAGCCCAGGCTGTCCCCTAACCCATGATCTTCCTGCTGGCCAAGTGCTAGAGTTACATGTGTACACCAGCCCAACAACCTTACATCCAGTCCTGACTCACTAGTACTCACCCTGACAGGAAGTCAGGAAGTGCTCTGTCGCTGGGCTATTCCCTAGCGCATGTCATTTTCAGCATGCTACAACATTCCTTTAAAAAAATAGTTCTGGGAGCAAAAGAGATGGCTCAGCAGTTTAGGCATTTGCTTGCAAAGCCTAAAGGCCTGGGTTCAACTCCCCTGTTCCCACATAAAGCCAGATGCAGAGTGGCAAATGCTAGAGTTCGCTTATAGTGGCTAGAGTCCCTTGTGTACATGCACGTGCTAGCTCTCTCCCTCTCTCTCTCAAGTTTTGGGGCCCGAGAGATGGCTCAGCGGTTAAAGGCTCTTGCTTGCAAAGCCTGACAGCCCAGGTTCAATTCCCCAATACCCACTTAAAGCCAGACACACAAAGTGAAGGATGCCTTTGGAATTTGTTTGTAGTGACAGGAGGCTCTGGCATGCCCAAACCCACTCTTTCTCCCATCCCCAACTGAAAAAAAAAACAATTTTTTTTTTATATCGAGGTAGGGTCTCGCTCTAGTCTAGGCTGACCTGGAATTCACTATGTAGTCTCAGGGTGGCCTTGAACTCACCGTAATCCTCCTCCTCTGCCTCCTGAGTACTGGGATTAAAGGCGTGTGCCACCACGCTTGGCAGAAAACATAAATTTTAAATGATCCTGGGGCTGGGGAGGTGGCTCAGTGGAGAAAGCACTTGCAGCACAAGCATGAGAACCTGAGCCTGGATCCCCAGCACCCATATAAAATGCTGAGCATGGAGCCACAGCCCTGTAATCCCAGCGATGGGGAGGAGGAGACTGGAGGAGCCCTGGGACCTGCTGGCTGGCTCAGTCAATCAAATGAGTGAAATACAATGAAGACGCCATAGAGAAAGACACCGGATAATGTGCTCTGGTCTACACACACACACACACACACACACACACACACACACACACACACACACACACGTGCACACAAGCACCAGCACATACATATGAACATGCATACACACACACAAGCACCAGCATATACACTTATGAACACGTATGCACACACACACCAGGCACACATACAAAAATGCTTAAAGCTAAGTACAGACTCAATATTCAAACTGCCAATCATCTTTTATTGTTGCTACCTTTTTTTATTTTGCTGAGCCAGTACCCAAATAAGACCAATGAATTGCAGTTGATAAGCCCTATAAACCTTAATGAAGATGTTCTCCTTCACTGTGTGGTTTTGGTCTTTGTAACTGGCTTAGAAGATCTATGCTGCTTGCTTCCTACACTCTGTACTTTGATGATCCTACTCTGATGGCTGTGTTCAACATACTTCATTCTTCTGCCTTCTGTAATTCCTACAAATTGTCGGCTCCACAGGCGTCATCAGGTTTAATTCTCCAAGACAAAGGTACATCTTCTCTGAGATCTGTATCTGCTTGTCAAACAACTAAGAGCAGCATTACAAGTCATAGCTTGAAGATTTTGTTAGTAACCCTAGGTTATGTGACTTTAGACTGTTAACCTGTGAAAAAAACATGTATTAAAACTTCTGCTCAGAAGCCAGGCATGGTGACACACACCCCTAATCCCAGGAGGCAGAGATAGGATCACTTTGAGTTCTAGGTTAGCCTGGGCTAGAGTGAGACCCTCCCTCAGAAAAAAACAAAAAGGGGGCTGGAGAAATGGCTCAGCAGTTAAGGTGCTTGCCTGCAAAGCCTAAGGACCCAAGTTCAATTCCCCAGTACCCATATAAAGTCAGATGTACAAAGTGGTGCATGCCTCTCTGACTGCAAATAATTTTTTAAAAACACAAACAAGAGCTGAGCATGGTGGTGCACTCCTTTAATCCTAGCACTTGGGAGGCCAAGGTAGGAAGATCGCCGTGAGTTCAAGGCCAGCCTGAGACTAGAGTGAATTCCAGGTCAGCCTGGGCTAGAGCGAGACCCTACCTGAAAAAAAAAAAGGGCTGGAGAGATGGCTCAGCGGTTAAGGCACTTGCCTCTAGTGCCTAAGGCCCTGGGTTCAATTCCCCAGGTCCCACATAAGCCACACCCACAAGGTGGTGGCCCTGGTGTGCTTGTTCTCTCTCTCTCTCTCTCTATCTCTATCTCTCTGCTTGAAAATGAATAAATATTTTTTTAAAAAAGATAAAAATAAAAAGCTCTTATTTAAAAAAAAAAAAAAACTTCTACTCAGTACCAAGACAGCATTCCTTCAGTCTTCTGGGAGTAGAGATAATTATTTGATTTATTGTCATCTCAAGAGTGAAGCATTTTAGGGTGCTAGTTTTATGGGTGTCTCATTAGTTTCCAAATCTTCTGGCCTTTATCTTCTATCTTTGGACCCAACTCAAAAGTAAGACAAGAGCAGAGGCACCTTTTGAAACAGAGTCTTCATTGGGCCTCTGGCATAGGCCCCAAATGAAGTACTCACGCAATCCTTTATCTTGGTTTCCTCAACCCCCTAGGGTCAGTGTGAGCATGTAGCTAGTCAGAATCAGGGTGGGCTGATGTAGCAAAACCAGAAACATGCTTTGACTTCCATACTTCCCTTGGGGAACACTGGCAGAGCTAAGCCATGTCACTAAGTTTCTTGCCTAATTAAGGCTATAAGATTGCAATCCTCCCCAAACAAAAGTTCCTCATGCACTGAGCATGACTTCTCCCAAGATGTGTTAGATGCCATTAGTGTTTCTTGTTTTAAGGGCACCCCAAATTTCTTAAAATTCCCTAAGGGAGGACATTTTAGAATCTCATTTCTAAGAGCTTCATTTGTATTATCATTAGTAAAACAAAAATTATGCATGTAAAGACAAGGTGTTTAAAATCAAATAAAGTTATTTACTGCATGTTTCCAGAGCTTTCTGTTTAAAAGAATCTAGAGGAAAGGTACATTCAGTAATACTGTCGCTCTACCATCTCACTCATCACCCTCGTTCATTCCCTGCAACTGCTCCTGCATCTACCAGAGAACCATTGCTGGATCACATCCTCTTGTTGTGCTAAGGAGTCTGCTCGTACTTTGAAGCTTTACTAATATCCCAATGCTAATATTTCTTTAGCTCTTAAAACTAAACAATCTCAGACATATGAAAGACACTGAGGTTACCATGAGGACTGCTCCAGAGCCTATGCATTTAGATAATAGCAAAGCCATGTTCCTATAGAAAGACAATTATGTTGTTTTTAAAATATTTTATTTATTCACATGCAAGCAGAGAGAGAGAGAGAAAGAGAAGATGACAGAGGGAATGAGCATGCCAGGCCTCTCACCACTGCAAATGAACTCCAGATGCATGTGCCACTTTGTGCATCTGGTTTATGTGGGTACTGGGGAATTGAACTCGGGTCATTGAGCTTTGCAGGCAAGCACTTTAACTGCTAAGCCATATCCCCAGCCCCAATTACGTTTTAATTAGGAGAGCAACATTTAAGCTTTTATTCCCTCCTTCACTCTTCCATAGTTCATTCTTTATATGCAGCTTCTAACTCGTAAGACACACACACAATTACCTTTTCCTAGATACGGTTAAAAGAAAAAATACAAGGCAATATGGAAATATATTAATTAAGCACTACCATAAGAAATGACCCATAGGTCTAATCTAGTTGCCACAACTAGATCCTTGCAAGCCTGATGGCCTGGGGTTCAATTCCCCAGTGCCCATGTAAAGCCAGATGCAAAGTGGCAGATGCACTAAAGTTTGTTTGCAGTAGCAGAAGGCCCTGACATACCCATACTCATTCTATCTGCCTCTTTCTCCCTCTCAAATAAAGGTTTTAAAAAATGTGATCTTGTGAGTAGTTAAGACATCAACTGAAAGTCTTACTTCCTCTGCCATATTAGTTACTAAGCATATTTAAATAATTAAGGTCAAAAGACAGAATTGGGATTTCCTTTTTATTATTTCTAATATAAGGAAGTTATTAATGTCCTGTTGAAGGATTAGATTTTCAGGGGGTTAAGAGATGACTCAGTGATTAAGGCACTTGCCTGCAAAGCTTAATGATCTGGGTTTGATTCCCTAGAACCCATGTAAAGCCAGATGTACAAAGTAGCATGTGCTCCTCGAGTTCCTTTACAGTGCTTAGAGGCCCAGGCATGCTCTCGTGTACTCTCTCTCTCTCTCTGCAAATAAATATTTTTAAGATGATTAGTTTTCACGTATTTGCATAGCATGATGAAAAACGACATGCAGACATTTTTTACCCTCCTCCTATCAATTCTCTTTCCTCCGAGAGAATACATGAAATTGAGATAAACAGAGCATAGTCGGAAATAATTTCTCAGCCTCCTTTGCAAGTAGATGTGACCGCATGACTAAGTTCTAACGAAAAGGATGTAAATACAGGGCTGGAGAGGTGGCTCATTGATTAAGGCATTTGCCAGCAAAGCCTAACGACCCAGGTTTGAATCCCCAGTACCCGTGTAAAGCCAGATTCACAAAGTGGCCGGAGTTTTACAGTGGCTGGAGGCTCTGGCACACCCTTTCACTCAATCCTCTCTCTCCCCTTGCTAATAAGGAAATAAAAAATGTATTTTTAAAAAAGGATGTAAATACAAGGGTCCTACAGCAGCTTCCAAAAGTCAACTGGCACTTCCCCATTTTTGTCCTTCGTCCAACAGTACACAGAAGTGATGGCTAGAGCTCTGGTCATCTCCCTGGCCTAGGAAAAGAAAGGCCACATCCAGGATATGGCAGGACCCTGGACACCCTAAAGCTTAGCGGAGAACACGCACTCCTATCAGTTTAAGTCTTCAACTCTTGGATTTCATACTGAGAAATAAGCCTTCACCTGTGTTACCACTGTCGCTTGCTTGCAAAGGCCAGCGCTCTTTGGATGACGCACGGTACCGGCATAAATGGCAGGTCTTCAGACAGAACTGGCCGACCACGTCTATCTCAGGAGTGGTATCACATCTATTCAAGTAGTTTTACTCTTCTGACAAGTGCAGCTGCTCTCTACTAGAAGTCAGAACACCCAGGTTGGACCTGCACCTCTGCCACCAACCTGGCCAACCAGCTAGCTTCTCTAATCAATGTGTCTCTGGCCAAAGTTGGGATTACATCATCGATGTAATAAGATTACCACGCAACTTAAAAAGTTACATTATGAAAGCATTCTGGAGCACAAATTACTGTACACACGTATTAGTTGGTAAGAATAATTATAAGGTGCCCATGGATAGAAACTTACATTGAATCCTCAGTAACAAGTGTTCAATTAAAAAAAAAAAAAAAAGCCGGGCATGGTGGTGCACGCCTTTAATCCCAGCACTCAGGAGGCAGAGGTAGGAGGATGGCCATGAGTTCAAGGCCACCCTGAGACTACATAGTAAATTCCAGGACTAGAGCGAGACCCTACCTCGAAAAACAAAACAAAAAAAAAAAACAAAAAAACAAAAAAAACAAGTGTTCAATAAATATTTGTTAAATATTTTAATATCTTTGATAATTAAGTAAATTATTCTGCTTTTTTGAGCTATATAAAGTTGATATTACTTACAGTGTTTATTTCTGCCCCTAATAGACACAAATAATAATTCTTCATTTTGATGTCAAAGATACAAGTGTGGCCAGGCATGGTGGGACACACCTTTACTCCCACGACTTGTGAGGCAGAGTGGGAGGATCACCCTGAGACTATTTAGTGAATTTCAGGTCAGCCTGGACTAAAGCAAGACCCTACCCTCAAACTCTGCCCCTTCTCCAAAAAATACAAGTTTTTGGAGAGAAGCCTTAGCTAATCCACTTAGCTGGATTAAAAGCAAATCTTTTTGCTAAAGCCAAATAAACTGGAGAACAGATGTGGTAGAGAAATGCAAGCTTTATGACATTTTCCCTCAGAAATTACAAAGAAGCATGCAAAAATATTCTTTAATATTTAAGCCACTAAATCTATCACATCAAAGGATTTCCTCACACTGGACTGTGACTAAAGTATTTTATTAAATTATGTATGTATTTGCAAATGGTTTCATAAGAAATTCTAAAAGCGAAGTTATAAACATTTTTAATAAAAAAGTACAGAATTAACAGCAAAATTACATTTTTATAGTACACATAAAAACATTTTGTTTGTGATATATTGTCTGAAAACTTTATAATATATTCTCCAACTGATAGCTGCAATGCTGCGTCTTAAGAAGTCTCCTCATAGTTAATTCTACCCTTTATTAATAACAGGTTCATAATTTGGACCATGAAAGTCTCTTGCGCAACTTTAAGAAACAATAAACTTTGTCATCACAGAATGTGAAGACGCAAAAGGCTCTTCAGGATGCAGATGTGTTCTAGCCTTATTTCTCTATTCAATTCTGGAAAAGAGGCATCAAGTAATACTTTACACTTGAAGAACATTTTAAAAATAAGCACCTTTAGCATACATTCTACATAAACTTTCTTGTTCTGTTAAGTGACACGGTTTTGGCAACACAAACATTTAAGTCTGTTTTCTTTACATGTAAGTGAAAATGAGCAACACTTAAATACTACACAAAAACACTACCAAACTTCACCTCATTGCACAATGGAAAAGCAATTGGAAAAAAATCAGTACACTTATTTTCATCTTTTTTATACATTTTCTAAATTGAGAGCAGTTAAAACATTGTCAGAGCAATTTCCTGAGTCTCAAAAGTTTCCAGCTCAGAAATAAATGTTATTACACATGTCCTTTATCTAATCATACAAAACACTTGAATTTAAAAAGAAAAAACATGAAAACAAAGGACAGGAAGCCACCAAAAGTAATTGTGAGCATTTCTTCTCATAATATATTATGAAGCAATACACTTTGTAAAGAGTCACAAATTTCTACTATATAATATGTACTATACTTAAAAGACAGAATTAGAAGTAACATGAAAATATTAGTAAGTTGAAGAAACCTCAATTTCAAAAGAACCTAGAGATATATGAATGGCTAATAACTGTCAGAAACATGCTTTAATTGTTCTCATAGGAGTAAGAACACACAGACTGAAAACACCGTCAAGAGTGCCTCTGGCACAGCTGCATACTCCCTGTGGGTTTCACATTAGTTCTTTTTTAAAATCTGGTAGCTAAGATACTGGTAATATGACTATAACTAAAATGTTTCAAATTACAAAAATGCTGTACTTTTAAAATACGCTTACAAAGAGTTCTTCTAGACGAGTTGTTACATACATACCAATACATAAAAACTTTGATAACTCCAAACTATCTTTTCACCTTTGGCATAGTAGAATTTAGAAATGGGCAAAAGAGAGATTATAAAGTTTTCTTGCATAATTAAAGGTATTTAAATTATAGATACTAAATTAGGGTAGAAGGAAATTTAGAACTAAAAGAACTTTATTAAAATACAGAGAAAAAAAATAATAAAATAAAAATTAAAAAAATAAAATAAAATACAGAGGATATTCAAAGTGTGTGTATTTAAGAATAATAATAAGGGAACTGCTTTACTTTGAATTTGTATAGACACTTCTAAGCACTATGAGCAAGTGCGCTAAACCACTGGCCATTGTTAAAAACCAGTGATTAGAAACAGAAGAATGTAAACAGTGGAGGGCTCAGTGCAGAGGAGCCACCCGGGCATGCTCTGTTGCTTCCTTCCTACATTGAACCCCTCCATGAATCCGGAGGAGCCAAGCACATCTACCAGCAGCCATGACCTGTCTCCAGAGAGACCCAGGGTCTCGTACAAGTCACATCAGAATGGGATGGAAACCAGCCATCATGCAGCAAGATATTAGACTCCGAGGAAAGGGGAGACTGAACTCATCCAGCTAGAAGGACCTGGAGGATGACAGCTTCTGGCAAGACGTGGAGGTCCTGGAGATGCTGATCTGCTGTCCCTCACGAACACCAGGTGCCAATTGTCACACGAAGTGTTCAGTGAAGAAGATGCGTGTGATCAAGATGGACTTTCAGCTCCTCATCTTCTAGACCATAGAGTACAAGAGAAAAGGATACAACTGAGAGAGTGCCTGAAGGACATACTAACTTCACCAAAGAAATGTACAAAGAAGTAAAAAGAGAAAACTGGTACTTAATGAGTGAAAATAACAGGACATGAATAAACTGCAAGAAGATTACAGAAGATTGATGGAGGCACAGAAAATATCTATGGACAAAGTTACAACCAAACTTTCTCTAAAGGAAAAAAACCAAAAACATTGCTGAGATTCATGAACTGAAAATGACTGTAAATTTATGAATGTAGAAATGAGCCAATATCAAACAAGATTCAGGCATTTCCATACGGGGTCCTCTTCCTGACCATTTGGTGGATTTAACGCCCCGCCCCTTCCAACTTTGTTGTTGGCTTAAGAAGACAGAATGAAAAAGGATGAACTCAGGGCTAACCTTGAGGAGGATGCAAGTCCAAGAAGCGATGAAAGGAAATGAAGACTTGCACCAAAATTTAAACATGAGCCGTCATGTTATAAAGGAGACCTGAAACAGGATGTGTTCTCAAGTAGAAGTGGTACAGGCTGAAAACATGTTGTTGAAGAAGCAGTCATGGATTCAGTACACAAAAGCCTAGAGCACCAACTGAGAGCATTTCATAAAAAAATTGCTAAGCCAAGGAAGCAGCTCACTCTGGAGGAGGCCAGAACAGAGAGGTTTAAAAAGGAGCGAAATAAGAGTAAGGAGCAGCTGCAGAGATTAATGTCAAGTGCCAAAGACTCAGAGGAGTCAGGTAGGAAGATCTCAATGGACGTTCATACTTCAAGTATAACTGACTTAAAATGAAAGAAGCTATACTGAAAAGCTAGAGCTGATGAAAAAGCTGTTAACTGTCCAGAAAGAGAAGTTCAACTGGCAAGTCAGAAACATGCAGCTGGAAGTCGAACTTCAATGCACTCAGAAGACAAATCACACACACCAAAAGGAGACTGACATCCTCAAAAAAAAAAAAAAAAAAAAAAGACTGGAATCTTGTCACGGAAGAGGAAGTCATCCAAGAGGGAGATAATGTGAAGGATTTGCAATGCCAGAGCATAAGATTGGATTTGCAATGTCCTAGTCCTTCTTCAGAAGCTGGATGGGCTCCAGCTGCCTGTGAGAAGGAAGAGGCCAAGCATGGGCGTGGACAAAGGAAAGTGTAAGAACCCATGGAGCCAAACAGAAGCGGTAGGTATCAACACAGAAACACAGGAGAGGAGCTAATGCCGCCTCAGTGAAGCAGCTCAGGATGGAGGGCTATGCTCTGACCAGGTGGCTGGTCACTGGCAAACTCCCTACCAGGCACAGTCTACTTGTTGGAGGTGCTCAGTCCTGCCTGCTATTGGGACGCATTTGAAATGCACTCCTTCAGAGACTGAAGCTGGGAAAATGATGGGTGCAGTCAGGAAGCTATTGCTGGTATGAGATGTTAAAATAAAACTTGAAATTTATGCATATGACCATAAAAAAGAATGTAAATAATACCTCAATACTAGTCACTAAACATTTCTCACAATAAACATAGATTTTTAATTTGTGGAAGTAAAATTCAGTGATAAGACTCTTCTTCTTTTAAAAACATACAATCATAACATGTAAAAGCATGTGCTTTTGAATTTTATTTTCAGTAACTGTTGGCTCTTTTGGTCTGTATTTCGGGATTTTTACAGTAATAATTCAATCCTACATTTCCTGACCAAGATGGTTTTGTAAGCCAAAGAAGAACCAACATCATTGTTTGCTGACATATATGTTGAAAATATTCCATTTTATTTACTGTATCATACTAGGAAAATTGTATTTCACCACAGTAAACCTGTGCAGAGTAAATTGCATACTGAGAAGACTTACTAGCTCACCAAGCAGAAATCAAGGAAACATTTCTTTCAGAAAGTTGGCTCTTTTTCAAAATAAAAGTTAAAAAAAAAATTCCAATTACAAGGATTCCTTCTATAATTATTTTTAAATGTTTTCTGATTTAAGTCAATAGGACTTTGACTTACTATAGTTTAGAAATGACATCTCGCATAAGAAATATAGCCAGTTAGTACTGTTTGAAATGCCACGTACAGACAGTTCTAGGATTTCTAGAAGGAAGCAACATAAGGTAGATATCAAACCATTTCTCCTTCTCTGAAAGCTTTTCTTCCTATGGAAGGTATACACACTTGCACAATAATCTCAGACCCAACTTGCCTCCCAGAAAAATGCACATGCATAGAAAAACAGAATAAAAGGTTAAGTCAGATCGCATACAAAGCAAAAGAAAATACAACACAGTGTCTGTCTGTAAGGTATGGCAAAATTAAATGATTTTATGTTTGGCTTGGAAACAAAAGTATTCAAGTGTCTGTTAGCTCATCGTCCTTTCTTTGCTGCAGCTATGCTTAAAAGCCTTTGAATACCTTGAACCAGGTATCCAGCACACTGCCTCTACAGATGCCTTCAGGGTTTTACTTAATACCAAACAGCAATTAATACAAAGATAGCCTTTCCTCTCTAAGAAAGCACTACATCACTTTAAACTTTAAAATCGCAGCTGGTAATTTTCTTAGATATTTTTATAATCAATAAAAATTCTCTTAATGTTTTAGCAGGTAATATATTTGGCATTTGACCCAGTAAAAAAATCCTCTTGAATTTTGAAAAAACATTTTTCTATTTTATAATCACAAATCATTCCTAATAAAACACATATTGAGAGCAGAATTGAATTAATTACTACAAATAAGACTAATTTTAACCTACAAACCTTCACACTTTAAGGACTTTTTTATTTTAGCATGACTTTCAAGCACCCTGGTTTAATTTCAGAGAACCTGTAAAAGTAAGAAGAGAATTATTTTAAATACAAAATTCCCAAATTTCCTAAGAAATATATCTTGCAATCAATTCAAAGTATCTACACTTAGCATCCTACTTAGTATCAAAGTTCCCTCTTCCTTTATTTACAGGACCAATACATGTGTTCATAATCTTGCTATACTGTCTCAACAAACATGGTCCTACATTATTAGTAAACACGACTTATGATTTCTCACTTCAAAGAGTCTGCTGCATGAAAGATAAGATGGTGTCTACATTCCATGGTTCCTACGCATCAAGAAAGCACTATGAAGAAACCTATGATACAGCGGAAAAGTATGATTCACCTGCATACAAGACTTCCAATTCTCAGCATTACCTGCCAAGAGAGTTAACTAATGCTAATATGGTAAAATTTTAGTCTAACCCTGTTGTAAAAAAACACACACACAAGTGTTCAGAATTAATGCTATCATTTTCTATGATGTAACTAAATAACATTTCATTACATGATATGAAGAAAAGTACTGCACAAATTAAAACTGAAAGAAGGGACTTAAGGAGTCACAGTCTTAGGCAAATCTTTATTATTGATAATCAGCAATTCTTTAAATTTTAAATATTATATGAATATTTTGAAAGAAAAATATATTTGTAAGACTTTTGCTAAAATGTAGGTTTCTTTTAGATATTTAAATTTTGTCAGAAGTGCTTCAGTTATTATGAATTTATATGACTACTTTATAAGTTAAATGCCATTAATGACTTTTATTCATAGACATGAAATGTCCCTTTTCACTGGAAAATGCAATTATTCTGGATAATATATTTAAGTGTGTGTGTGTGTGTGTGTGTGTACATGTTTAGAATCAAAGCTTTATCAGATCATCACTGACAAAAAGCCCATTTTTATCTCCTATTTACCAGACAACATAAATCTAGAAGGAAAGCTCTACTTTAAACATTAGCTTGTGGCTGAAATCACATGGTAAGTTAACTATTGCTGCAAATAGTTTCAAGCACACTCTGACAGTAGAAAGCTACACTCACCTGAAACTATGGCTTGTGAGGTATTTAATGACAGCTGGTTTGATGCGAGCAACTCCTCCCTGGCTGTGGTTTCCTCTCCCAGTAATCACAGAAAGATAGGGCTTACCACCACTCTGCTTAAATTCTGTTAAAATACGAATTGGAACAACTAAAATCATGTTTTATATTACCAACACCTTAAGTGCTCAAATACATTTTTCATGAACAACTTCATGAAATTTTTAAGATGCTTTGAATAGATTTAATACCTTAAAAAAAAAACCAGCAAAACTAATGTTTTAAAATCGATGTTTTTCCATCTCAAGCCTCCCAGCAATCTATCTACTTGTGGCATACACCTGACTTCAGGAGGCCGAGGCAGAAGGATGGTGAGCTGGAGGAAGCCAGAGCTAAAAGACAAGTGTGAGGCCAGTCTGGGGTACAGAGAAACACTCTGTCTCAAAAAGGAAAAAGAAGGCTCACTGGACCTTCTTCCCCTGTGAGGTAAGAAATCTCCCTCCAATCACTGCAAAGAAATAACAGTGAGAATGACAATACTAATGATATTGAATAACTGTCATGCACATAGATTCAGGCATGCAGAAGGTCCCACTGAGGATTTCTGGCAATATAAATAACTTTGATATTCTGGTACTATGGATTTGATGAAAACCCAGAACTGTTCAAAGAGAAAAAAAGAATTAGCTTTCATTGAAATGGCAGCACTATAAGTGAGGAAATGGGAATTTGAGTCAGAAAGTGCTACATAGGGACAGTAATAAAAAATATTTTTTGAAAACATTTTCATAATGAGTTGAAATTTGATACCTTATTGGAAGAAAATTAATTTACATATGGCAAACCAATTATATTTTGATTCATTTTTGTTAACTAAGGATCTTCACAACAACCCAATTAATTAAAAATATTCTGACCTATAACCACAGTCATTCAATCAACACAGGATAGGCCATTGAGACAGAAACCAGGGATTTTCGGCACAAGGACCTCTAAGCTCGCAACATTAAAGCAGCCTTTTTACTCACCCACCACGACTCAGGGAACTGAGCGGAAGAGGGGGCGGAAAGATTGTGAGAGCCGTGGTGGGGGAGACGGTCCAGAGGCATAGCA
>PVHP010030970.1:0-21335 GCA_004024765.1 Zapus hudsonius | reverse complement strand
CTGGTTAACAGGGGGGAAGTTTCCAGCTCAGCTCCAGCTTGATTTCTCAATGACCTGCAGTCCACGCATGTGGAATTTTCAGCAATGGGGTCTTACCATCTAGTTTTGGTGGGCAACCAAGAGCCTTGGCCTGTTATGTTTTGGGGGCATCAGGGACCTCCCTGACCAACAACTCACTGGAAGGTATCCCACCCCTGGCTCTGAAATTTTTCTAGTAATAATCTGTGGCTTCGGGGTGTGCCACTATCCAAAGAAGATCTTAAGTTTTTTTGTTTATTGAGAGAGAGACAGACAGAGAGAGAGAGAGACAGAGAGATTAAGTATGAGCATGCCAGGGCCTTTAGCCATTGTAAATGAACTCCAGATACATGCACCACTTTGTGAATCTGGAATTACATGGGTATTAGGGAATCAAACCCGGGTTTTTAGGTTTTGCTGGCAAATGTCTTAACCACAGAGCCATCTCCAGCCCTCTACATTTTAAGTTTTGATTAACCCTCTTCCCCTCCCTCCCTTTACTCAATCCCTTCCCCTGACTCTACTTAGGTCATTCCACATACATACAGTACCCTCCCCTTAAGTCCTCTCCTCTTCTCCTGTATATCCCCTTTCTAACATACTGGCCTCCATTACTGGATCCGGATAGGAGAAAGAACACCCGGCCTTTGGCTTTTCTGGGCCTAGGTTACCTCATTGGTATACTCCTTTCTAGATTTATCCTTTTCCCTGCAAATTTATAATGCCATTTTTCTTTACTGCTGAATAGAAATCCATTGTATAAATGTACCACATCTTCCATCATTATCCATCACAACCACATTATTCATTCATCAGTTGAAGGATATCTAGGCTGGTTCCATTTCTTAGGTATTGTGAATAGAGCAGCTGTAAACGTTGGATGAGCAAGTATCTATAGTAATGAGTAATTAGGATATATGCCAGGGAATGTATAGCTGGTCATATGGTAAATTTATTTTCAGCTGTCTTGGGAACCTCTACACTGCCTTCCACAATGTCTGTACCAGTTTACATTCCTGCCAACAGTGTAGAAGGGACCCTATTTTTCAAATCCTTGGCAGCGTAAAGTCTAAGTGGACCTTAAAAATTATCAATTCCATATAATAGAATAGTCAGTTACAGAATAATAGTTTTTGGACATCTCTTGTGCACCAAGGACTTTAGTATTTTATTTGTTCATTGTGGAATTTTTTTTTTTAAGAAATTATCCTTACCTTATAGGTGAAATAAACTAGAATTAGTTAAGTTGTTTAAGATACCATAGTTGGTAAATGGTGAAACTAACATTTGATCCCAGATGGTCTTGTTTCTGAAAGCACCAATCTGTTTATAAACCAAGCCAGCATTAGAGATTAACCAAATTTGTTTTTCTTTGTCATTTCAAGATGATGTTAATTGGGAGAATAATCTTACCCTGTACTTTAATCTATGCACATACTTTCTGTACTTTACATATAATATGCATGTAACAATATGTTCTGCTTTTCCAGTTTGCAAACATTTTTCAGTAACTGGCTCTCTGTGTATGCCAAGACCTTGTGTTAGGACCTCTTGTTGTAAATGAACTATATTTTCTTTTTTTATTCTTTTTATTTATTGGAGAGAGAGAGAGAGAGAGAGAGAGAGAGAGAGAGAGAGAGAGAGAGAGAGAGAAAATGAATATGCACACCAGGGCCTCTAGCCACTGCAAACAAACTCCAGATGCATGCATCACTTTATGCATCTTGGCTTATGTGGGTATGGGGGAATTCCAACCTGGGTCCTTAGGCACTGGAGGCAAGCACCTTAACTGCTGCGCCATCTCTTCAGCCTGCAAATAAACTCGAGCTAGATGCATTCCCCGCTTGGTGTATCTGATTTTATGTGAGTACTGGGAATTGAACCTGGTCTGGCAGTTTTTGCAGGTAAGTGCCGAGACATCTCTAGCTCTTATTCTGTGTTTTGAGTCTGCTCTCAGTTGAGTACAGAATAGTTTATCATAGTCATTTCCTCGTGTTCGGACTTTGCCCACTGTCACTCAGCAAGCAAGAATGAGCTAGGAGTGGATCTCGTGTCTCTTTGCTGCCAGGTCAAGTGCTATGTTGACTGATCCCTTCTGAATCCTGGCCCTTTGCTCTGGGTTTAATTTTTATAGGAGTGCATATATGTATTGTTGTAACATGCTTATCTAGACTCAAAGTTCTAGTCTTCAGGCATGATGGGTTGTTGACATATACAGGTAGGTAGTATTTATGAACTACTTGGATGCTTTATACACTAATCTCTTGGCAGTGGTACTCCAGAGTGCTTCTAATTCTCTGGGCATTTCAACATGCTTGTTTTTCTGCCCTTCCCTCCCAGACTGGTATTGCTCGAGTGCCACTTGCTGGAGCTGCTGGAGGACCAGGAATTGGCAGGGCTGCTGGCAGAGGAATTCCAGCTGGTGTTCCCATGCCCCAAGCACCTGCAGGACTTGCTGGGCCAGTCCGTGGAGTTGGTGGGCCATCCCAGCAGGTAAGGTATTGGAGGAAGGGTCCACATTTTTTTGGAAAAGAATCCAGAATGATCAGTTCATGGTTGTTAGGCTAGCAATATTTCTACATGAAAAGCTGCAGCAAAGATGCAACTGAATTTAGGGAAAATGATCCTGTGGCAGCATTGAGTGTACTATTTTTTTTTTTTGGTTTTTTGAGGTAGGGTCTCGCTCTAGCTCAGGCTAACCTAGAATTCACTCTGGAGTCCCAGGCTGGCCTCGAACTCACGGCGATCCTCCTACCTCTGCCTCCCGAGTGCTGGGATTAAAGGCGTGCGCCACCACGCCCTGCTCTGAATGTTCTTTTTTTTTTTAACCTGTCATCGGTTGAAGATACAGGTACTTTCTCCTAAATTGGATTGGACACCCTTAATCTTAGGCCAAGAAGATGGGAATTAGACATTCGGGTTTGACTCTTTCCTGACATTTGAGTTTGTATAGGAAACCTCTGATGGCAGGAGTTGTACTTTTAAGGGTATTTGATGTTTGCTGTTTGGTCCAGGTTGGGGAGGAGAGTGGGAAGCTCCAATGGTTGGGCTTCAGTTCTTTCCTTTCTGGGCTTTTCTAGGTGATGACACCACAAGGAAGAGGCACTGTTGCAGCTGCTGCAGCTGCAGCCACAGCCAGTATTGCAGGAGCCCCGACCCAGTACCCACCTGGTCGTGGGGGTCCTCCCCCACCTATGGGCCGAGGGGCACCCCCTCCAGGTGAGTAACCCAAAAGGAAATCAGTGCTAATTGATAACAAGATGCCTTAGCTGGATTCATGATGAAATAGTTTCTTAACTGAAACGGGTGATGAGTTTGTGTAATTCAGCAGGATTACTCTGAGATCCAGTGTGACTTGGTGGACAAGAGCCAGTGGGAGGGAGGGCAGTTCTGTGGCTCAGGTGCTAGTTTTCTTGTAGAGACTGAGGGATGGAAGTGATCCATCTGACTGGGTGGATAGCCCTGCACGGTTCCTGCTTCCTTTTCAAGATAGGCACCTAAGCTATATTCTTGTTGTAGGCATGATGGGCCCGCCTCCTGGCATGAGGCCTCCCATGGGTCCCCCAATGGGAATCCCCCCTGGTCGAGGAACTCCAATGGGCATGCCCCCTCCTGGGATGCGGCCCCCTCCCCCTGGGATGCGAGGTAAGTGCTTGCAGCAGTCTTTGGCTTCCTTCCCTAGTCTAGAGGGTGGAAAATAGAGAAAGCTTGGCTTTAGACCATATCCTTACTGGCATTTGGGCTTTAAAATTAGGGAGGTGAACTGTTGGAGGATATGGGTGTCCAGAAAGGAAGAGAAGAGGGAATAAGCATTTCTTAAATTAGCATTACCTCCCCTCATATCCAGGGTACTTTACAATGTCTAAGGCAGTGTCTAGGGCACACCAAAGATTCACAGATTGTCTGATGTCCTCTAGTATAATAGTTTCTGGTCATTAAGAGTGTCTCTGGGCTGTTACGTATTTTTCCAGTTGGAGAAAACGATGAGATAGAGACCACATAGACCCAAAGCTGAGAGAGTATTCTGACTTCCAGCCCTGTATGTTCTTTTCATAAAGCCACAGTGACTGTAAACATATCCCAGCCAAATATGGCCCTTTTGTCTCTAGTTTGTTTTGCATTTGCAGTTCTAGGCATAGGAACCCAGTCCACACATACACTATGGATATCCCTTAGTTGCTTCACAAATGCAGGGTATGGGAGGTGGGGCAGGGCTGGGGATTTGAGTTACAGATCAGGCACTGACTGAACTTCTTACTCTTACTTCAGGCCTGCTTTGACCCTTGCCACAGTGAGTTATGGAAGTAGCTCCACAGAGGCGTGGGCCCGATTCCCCCGGGCCATGTTACCACAGACCTGTTTGTTTATTATGCTGTTGTTCTTGGAGTCTCACCGGATTGTCTGGTTTCCCTTTCAGGGCCCCCTCCCCCGGGAATGCACCCACCAAGGCCCTAGACTCATCTTGGCCCTCCTCAGCTCCCTGCCTGTTACCCGAAAGGCTGTACATAACCCTTCTATTTTCTGTGGCCTATGAAGCTGGTTTATAATAAACTCTTAATATTATAAATGGATCTGATGTAGCCATTTGTCTTTAGAGAAAAGCCTTTGCTATATTAGGTGCTTAATAGTCAAAGGAAAAATTAGCCTTCATCTAACCTGCTTCCCTGCAGAATATTTACATCTTCTGGTGCTATAACCTCATATACTAACTTTAATCTTGCCCATTTCCCTATAGAGTATTTTATTATACATTCACTTCTTATGTAACCATATACTAAGGAAATTGCAGCATTGAACTACTACTATGAGACTTTTTGTTCATCAAAATTTAAAGATCAGTTTGTGGAAATAATGTTCTAAGTTGTGTTAAGGATTTTCACCTGGAAAGTCAGTACTTGGTGAAGTACATACCAAAATAGCCCAGTTATCAGAGGAACTGTTAACTGTCTCCCAGGGTCATGCATACAAGCTAACACTACTTTTGAATTATGGCATTGCTGTGATTTCTTTTGCCTAGTTTAATTGATAAACAATATGGAGTACATCAAGCTTCAAGGACACATACAGATACTGTAAGGAGATGACAATTTCTAAAAGCAATGGAGATGTTAAATGAAAAGACCAGTGCTGCTCTATGGGGGTGTTAAAGAGTTTCTCTAGAATGTAAGGGTTAAAGGTGGGCGCTACCACGCCTGGCTTAAAATTATTTTTACTTTTTGATTATTTAATACGTGTGTAATGCATTTTGACTCTACTCACCCTTCTGCTAAGCTCTGTCTTCCCACTTTATTGCCCTTCCTACTTGGCCCACTGACTGAGGGTTGTGTGATGCCAGGGCACCACCACTGAAGAACATTGGCTCCCCACCTCCCAGCAACCATCTCAATAGCACCTCTGGGAGGAGTGGGGTCTTGTGAGACCCTCCCTCATCCATGATGTAATGTTGATAGTCTGGTATTAACTAGCATTGCAAAGCACTTCTTCCCATCCTTTGCCTCTTAGATTCATTCTGTCCCCCTTCTGTGGTGTCCCTGAGCCTTGAGGGGGGTGATACAGATGCCCTGTTTAGGTCTGAGCACACATTGCTTGTGTATTTTTGCATGAATCTGCCCACTGCAAAAAGAAGTTAGTGCTGAAAGCAGCACTAATCTGGGTGTGACCAAATTTTTAGGTGGCAGTTTGACCTGGCTGTTAAGCATAGCAGCTACAGCAACTTCCCCCTAGGGTGTTTAACCTTTCAGCCACTAACCAAGAACAGGTTGAAGGTTTCACAAAGCCCCAGTAATCAAAATAGTGCAGTGGTGGACTTAGACATGAGCCTGAGAATAGAGTTGGGACTCCAGAGATAAACTCTTGCATATGTGACCAAAGGAAGTGAGTCTATCCCCTCCCCGTCTACCCAAACCCTTCTTCCATTTGATCCCCATCTCCTTCCATTCTGATCTCTTTAGTTCATTATCATAATTGTGCTTTTGCATTCTTTGTCTGGAATTTCCTCTTAAGTAGTTCTCCTGGGAGGCCTCCACTATGGGATGGACATTCTTGGTGTGGATCTGCTGCCTCAGGTTTTTGTGATACTTGTTTTGCATTGGGATTTGCCTATCTGAGATAAACTCTAAAGAGCGCTGGGACTCACCCAAGGCAGCACTCAAGTCTGAGGAAGCAGGTGTAGATCTGGGACATGGGGTGTGGGGGACACACATGGAGTGGGAACTAACACAGTGGGGAGGGGCCGACAAAGGGTGAATGGGTTTGTACAAGGCCCTGCAGTGTGGTGGGTATGGAAGGGCTGTGCAGAGTGGGATGACGTTGGTTCTCCCAGCATGGCAGGGAAGAGGTATGGCAGAACAGGAGTGTTTGCAGAGTGGCAGTGTCTGGTGCCTGGATGAGTGGGGAGGACACCAGGGATAGGGATTCGTGGCAGCAGTGTGGTGTGACTAGGCAGGACTGGGAAAGCCTCTCTGAGCAGGTGGAGGAGGGTCAGGGAACAGGGCACTCCCTTGTCCGTGGCATGGTGCAACTAGGCTGGTGGGAAGGAGTCAAGGGTGTGGGAGAAGGTGAAGGAGGGCACTGGGGAGCAGGGCATTCACAGGCCCAAATGGGCTCACCTACAGCTGTGTACCACCACTAAGTGGCAGGATGGTTTCAGGGGTGTGGGTGCAGGCACAGGTTTGCAAGGATACCTGGGAGCAGGGGCTCACCAACACCAGTGGTGTGCCTACCATGATTGTGATTTTGTATTTGGATCTTAAATTACTCAATGGAATTTCTGTGTCAAAGGATGTAAACATTTTAATTAACAAGGAAGTTGATTAAAGTTGATCACGGTAAAAGCTTGAGTCAACTAGCCCTGTTAAAAATTAGACACAACTGACACTTTAGAAGGTGTTCCTCAGAATTGGTAATTATGAAGAAAAAAGTATACTTTTTGGTCTGACAGCTGAAAAGTGGTGCATCATTTTTGCGGTATTTTAATGATATACTGCTTTTTTCTCTCCCGAGTTATTTTCAAACGAACGTGTGATCTCTCTTGCCATGTCATCACAAGTCTTCATACTG
Organism: Zapus hudsonius; assembly: GCA_004024765.1. NCBI lineage: Eukaryota > Metazoa > Chordata > Mammalia > Rodentia > Dipodidae > Zapus > Zapus hudsonius. The sequence continues at coordinate 14,258 of PVHP010030970.1, read as the reverse complement.
ATAGCTAGTGGAGGATATGTCATTTCTCCTGTTTTAGGAGTTTGTAATTATCTTTGATTTTCATGAACACAAATCATACAATCATGAAATAGTTTGTGAGAAATAGAATTTCTTTGGGTTTTCCAAATTTTTAGGAGCAATATTCATGATTTAAGGCACGAGCTAGAAAGAAACCCACTGAGCTGACGTGACATGTCAAGTCTCTGGAAGGCTGTGGAGGGAGCTGACATGGCTTGAAGGGACTAGGATTGAAAGGGAGATTTTCAGAAGTGTTGAATATGTAAGTTTGTTAGAATTAGAATCTGTTGTAGCCATAATAGTGTTAGAGTTTGGTTTAGCTTTTATGTTCTGCTTTAATTCAAGCCCAGCCACGACAGAATGAGTTGAAACTGCTTGAAACAGTCCCCAACCCCCCCCCCCCTTGGCCCTCTCCCCAGAATGTAAAGGGAACTCCATTCTGGTGAAAGTGGGGCAAAGGTCTTGGACAAAAAACAGATGTTTGCCTAGAGATTAGGCTCCCACCAGGATGTAGCCAGAAGGTCTCAGGCCAAGGAATGCATCAGACAGGTATATAAGTGACTAGCCAGGATGTATAATAGGCTCAAAGTTCACAGGGGAAGCAATTGGGAACCAATCACTTTAGAGCACATCAACCCCTATGCACTGGCCAATCACCCAGGCAGAATGTGTTCCCGCCACAAGCTGCACAAATCATTTTAAATGAATATTTTATGAATTTCCCACCGTGTGCTGTGATTTGCTATGATAGAAGCCTGCTGGCTCAAACTGTATATATGCTGGAAAAAATTTGCAGCCGGGGTCCGTGACTCCCACTACGCTGGGCAGATCCATGGACCCCAGCTAGCTGGAAATAAACCTCGCTGTGTGTCCTGCATTATTGCGTATGTCCTCTGTCCTTTAAGGGGTGGTCAACCTCTGACCACAACAAGTTCATTACTTGGTTTTAAAAGTTGAATAGGCCGGGCAGTTAAATAGGCCGGGCGTGGTGGCGCACGCCTTTAATCCCAGCACTCAGGAGGCAGAGCTAGGAGGATTGCTGTGAGTTCAAGGCCACCCTGAGACTACATAGTGAAATCCAGGTCAGCCTGGACTAGAGCAAGACCCTACCTCGAAAAACCAAAAAAAGAAAAAAAAAAAAGTTGAATATATTTTAAGATCATGAACTCAGAAAGGCCCAAATCCACCAGGAGGCAGCGTTGCTCTGTGAGGAGGAAGTTGAACAGCAATTAAGCTTGGGTGCTAGAATTTTTATTCTTTTAGCTTCCTTTTCCTTTATCCCTCCCTTCCCTTTTTCTTCCTTCCATCTTGCTTCCTCTTTCCCCTCCCATTTAATTTTTTAGGAGTAAAATCTATAGATATGGAATTTGGCTATTATGTAAACTATATCTTGTCTGTTTCTCTCCACTAGACCACTGGCAATGTTTACCAGAGAGTCAAAGCTCGCCCATTTCTAGAATCCCTTGTGCTGAGGGCCGAATGCAGCACTAGGTACTTCGCTTATGTCAAGGCAAGGAATGGAATTAACATGAGTCTGTCTTGAGTAGAATATTGCTTGATAAAGCTGGACATATATATATCCCAGCAATTCTAAATATATACCTAATAGAAATGCTGACCTTCATAAAAAGACATGTATAAGAATCTATACAGCAGTTGTACTCACAGTCAGATACTACCCAAATATCCCTCAATTTGGATAATTTTTGGTACTTTTATTGATACAACGCAGAGGGATAGTTGGTCTGCAGCAACACAGCTCAGCCGTGTGAATCTTGTTGACAGAGTATCAAATGACAGAAGCCGAAAACCAAACTCAGAAACGACAAACAATGTGATTTGGCTCCAACCATGCATGCCCCTGTATGTTAGGACAGTGGTGACCACGGATACAGGAGTTCTGGGTGCCGAATGTGTGTTCCTGTCTGGGTGCTGTTTCCTCCGGTTGGGTTGCTTGTGATGGAATTCAAAGAGTTGCATCTTCTTTATTTGTGGATTGGAATATTTTCCTTTTGTTTTTTGAGTCAGGGTCTCTCTCTAGCCCAGGCTAATCTGGCACTCACTCTGTAGTCCCAGGCTGGCCTCGAACTCAGTGATCTTCCTGCCTCTGCTTTCTGAACACTGTTAAGGTGAGTGATACCACACCTGGTTTTGTTGGTTGTTTTTTTTGTGTGTGTGTGTGTGAGTGAGACGGGATTTTGTCATGTATTCCAGTGTGGTCCCAAACTCTTGTTTTTAAGAATTAAAGAATTAATTAAATAATTTTGAGGTTTTCACACACATTTATATGGTATTTTGATCATATACACTCTGTCATAGTCAGCCACACGCCACTGGGATGAATCTTCAAACCAGGCACAGTTTATGGGAGGAAACGATTTATTCAAGCTACAGATCCAGGGGAAGTCCCAAAGAAGTGAAAGAGACTGGTCCTCTTTCACAGGTCCGAGCAAAGAGAAAAACCCATCACCAACAGGACACACACAGAACAGCATTTGGCCTCAGACTCTGGGTCTTCCTCTTTGGCCTCCTGAGCACAGAGATTATAGCTGGGTACCACTATGCCCACCCAGCCACACACTTTTATATGAATACATTTCTGTACATTAAGCCACTCTTAAGAGTTGAACAATGACCCCACCCCCCAAAAAACCACACACACACACAAAAAAAAAAACCAGGACAATCTAAAAGAGAAGATGGGACCTGTAGTGGTGTGAGGTGAGCTGTTGTGCTTTTCTTTCCTGCATGTTCCCAGTATGTATGTTTTTCCCTAAGTATCGAGCACCTGCTGTATGTTAGGCACCATTCTTTTCCATTCGGCTCTGCTAGGGAAAAATGGTGGAGAAAAGAGAATTCCCTGTACATGGAATAAACATGTAAATGAACGATGTCATATGATCACAGTTGCTAGGGAGAAAAGGAAATCAGGAAGATGGAATGCCCAAGGAGGGCATTTCATAGAGTGGCTAGGAAAAGGCCCTCCTCAGAAAGAGCAGTCTGGCAGAAACTTGTGGGGAGCAAAGGAGCAGGCCCTGCACGTGTGATTGGAGCCAAGAGAAAGATTTCCTGAGTGGGGGGACAGCCATGCAAAGGCACCTTCCTGATATTCTCTGGAAAATAGTCACTTTTTTTTTGTCAGCTGGCATGATACTCAAGTTTATCAGTAGAGGGTGCTGGAGAGACACTTCCAGGGGAGAGGCTTTCCTGGTTCTGATCTATCATCACTTAGACTTCTTAGCTTGCCTGCTTCCCCAGGGCCCACCTTGCAGCCTGGGTGATTTCTCAGGCACAGACTTCTTCAGGGAAAATGGCTTTTGCAATGCTGTGGACATCAGTACATAATAGCGTCCCCTGGCACACTTCTGGGGGGTTGGTAATGAAGACATCTCATGAATCCCTTTCCCTGGCAGGTTTACAGCAAGTTCCTGTAGTGAAGCACCACAGTGGCTCCTTTGCCAACCAACAAGGCTTGGACCTTAGGCTTCTGGGGGCGGGGACAGGGTAGTATGTCCTGTCTCAACCTTAGGGGTAATAACTGCTGTCTCATTTGTCATTCTTTTATTCTTCAGTGTTTTCTCTTACCAACCTCTTTTATTTATTTATTTTCCACTTTGTTTGCAAGGAGAGAGAGAATGAGAATTGGCATGCTAGGCTCTAGCTACTGCAAAGAAACTCCAGACGCAGTGTGTCACTTTGTGCATCTGCCTTTACATGAGTACTAGAGAATCGAGCCGGGATCACTAGGCTTTGCAGGCAAGTGCCTTAACTGCTGAGCCATCTCTCCAGCCTCCAACTCCTTCAACACCTCTTTATATTATACTTTCCCCATACAAATCATTACGTATCTTATGAGTAGACCTGGGCTGATGCAGCCACCTTATATACAGGAGAAGGAGCCTTAAAGGTTACCTGCCTTCACTCTGAGCCCGAATGACTTGTTATGACTGATTTTAAAAGGCTCCCTGTGGTTCCCCGGAGAAGGGTGGGGGAGGGGCGGGGCCAGGAGAGACGTGGAGAGTGTAGTGAGGAGGCTAGGCTACTCAACAACTCTTAGAGGGGAGATTGTGGATCAGAGCGGGTTGGTGGCGGCGATGGGAGACATGGTTCTGGGTGTCTTCTAAGGCATATCAAACGCATTTACAGCTGCATTTAGTGAGATGAGCAAGAACAGTGGACACGGGATAAACTCAAGGTCTTTCACCTGAGGAGCCGAAAGAATCTGAAAGAATAGTTTCCCTTTTCAGGGTCAGGACAGGAATCAGATTCAATTTTGGATATACCTTTTACAAAGGTATAAAAGTCATGTGGGTTTAGTAGAAACCATACTTCAAGTTTTGAATTTGGACCTGTTTCTAGGCTGCTATACGATCAAGAGAGGTAGCAACCAAGATAAAAGTTGGAGTTTACTAATAAATGCTTTGGTGGATTTAAGCACAGGTATACATGGCCTGGGAGAGAGTGAACTTGAAATTTTTGTAATGAGTTTGTCAGGATATAAGCACATCATAAACCAAGGGGCTTCTTGATGAAGTTTGACACAAGTTGGGAAGCAATGCTTTTAAGAAAACCTACCTAACTAGAAAAAAGCACTATGAGTCCAGGGCCATTTTGGCTTAGCTCTTCCGCCTGTGAGGAAGACTGTCTGGAGAAAGTGCAGCATATTGCCCAGTCATTTAAGACAAGAGCAGCAGAAATTCCAAAAGATCCAGAAGAAGAAAGTCAGAGGGGCTGGAGAGATGGCTCAGCAGTTAAGATGCTTGCCTGCAAAGCCTAAGGACCCAGGTTCAATTCCCCAGTACCCACGTAAAGCCAGATGTTCATTTGCAGTGGCTAGAGGCCCTGGTGCATCCATACTCTGACTCTGTGTGTGTGTGTGTGTGTGTGTGTGTGTATCTGCTTCTCTTTCAAATAAAAAAAAAAAAAAAAGAGAACATTTCTTTCATTTTTTTGAGGCAAGGCCTCACCCTAGCCCAGGCTGGATCCTCCTGTTTCAGCCTCCCAAGTGCTGATATTAAAGGCATGAGTCGCTGTGCCTGTGGAACCTTTTGTTGTTAGTTGTTTTGTACTGGAGATAAACTAGGGCTTTCTCACAGTTCTGCCACTGACGCACATGCCCAGCCCAGAAGACCTTTTTTTTTCTTTTTTAAATTTAGTCATGTGTTTATTTTTTTATACAAAGCAATACGGGAAATGTAAATATTCAGAAGAGAAAGATAATCACAATGACATATTCATAGAAAACGTATAATCCTTTGTCACTTTTGTTTAATGGATGGCTCCAAAGAAATGGAGCTCATGACACGAGGGGCCTTGGAAAGGGTTCTTACTGCTCACAGATTCTGTGCCTTCCTCCTTCCATGTTGGTTATCTCTGGCATTCTGTAACAAATCTGACTAGCACAAGACCTAAACCAACATGTCTTTTTTCCTCCGCCTGGAATGCTTTCCTAGATCTTTGCACAATGGGCTCTTCTTACACAGTAAACAGAGTGCTGAGAAGAGCCAGTACTGATGGCTGACTTCAGATGTATCGCATGTGCCACAGATGTGCTGGACAAGAGACTTAACCTTAGCAATAAAGCACACACACTTCATCAACTTATTAGGAAGAAAAAATGTGTAAAGTAACTGAAATAGTGCCTAGTATTTACTATTTCCTTTTTTGTTATTAAATTTTCAGCTGGTGTGGTGGTGCACGCCTTTAGTCTCAGCACTCGGGAGGCAGAGGTAGGAGGATCACTGTGAGTTCGAGGCCAGCCTGGGCTAGAGTGAGACCCTGCCTTCAAAAACAAAAACAAGCAAACAAAAAAACAAACCAACAACAAAAATCAGCCTTCTCAGCCTGATTCCTTTCTCCCATCCACACACTAACCAGATGCTACCCTGCTTAGCCTCCAAGATCAGGTAAGGTCAGGCGTGTTCAGCGTGGTGTGGTATAGAGCTATCCTAACTCTACCACTCGGGGTGTTGCTTTTTGTTTCCTTTTTGGCAAATAACACTGAATTTAATTAGCATATTCTTTCAGAATTTACATATTTACTTTTATTTCTCACCTTGCTTTACGTGCCTTTATGGAAAGGTCATGACTGAACACTTCGCTGCCTAGGAAGCAATCCTGTGAGCGTGAAGGTGGGGAGATTATGTCACTGTCCTTGGGGTTGTCCTTGGGAGTTCAGGGTGAGGACATGGAGACACAGCCCAGACACCTTTAGTGAGGGCCTAATTGCTCCATTCCTGGTAATGCAGCCAACAGATGTCCTTCAGCTGCCAGTGAAGGGGCATCCCGGCTGAAGACAGCTTTCCTGCCCGGCATCACGACAGGGACAGATGCTGTCCAGACCTTTCAGCTAACTGGGACCATTCTGGCAGGCCATTCCAGCTCCCAAGGTGCCTTAGGGCCCTAGTTTCCCAAGGCTGTCACAGGGCCTCAACCCACAGCAGCTGAGCTTGAGGAAGATGGGGGAGCTGGCGTGACTGGAGGCCCAGGAGTCTGGAGCCACTAGCAGAGGAGACCCCCTCACTGCCTGGCAGGCTCCCCGCTGGGAGGAATGTTGTTGTCTGGAAGTTGCAGTTGGTCTTCTGTCTAGGATCAGTATGGCAGAGTCCCCTTCTCTTCTGGCATAGGAGGAGATAGCCCTGGTCAGATGCTTCATGAGGACTGGACCAAGAATGTAGATTCTTGAGTGAGAAGGACCCAGAGGCTTGTCCCATGGCCTTGAAGGGAAAGGAAGGTAGAGTCAAAGGCCTGGTCCACTCATCTGGGCTCCAAGCCCCACCCCACATTCCTAGAGTTGTTAGGGAAGTGCCTCCATGGATGAGCCACAAGATTCACCGGGCACACGGTTCATGTGTTCGCTATGGATCCTTTCTTGTCCTGTTCTCACTTCTGCATTTGTATCCAGTGAGACTACTCACTGCAGATGCACCTGTTTGTTGCTGCTCAGATTTCTTACATTATAGCAGTAATCTTAATTCTTTTGGCTGTCTAGAAAATTTCAGAGCTAAATCTCAACTCCAGTACAATTCTCTTCAGGGCCTGGTGGTCTTTCTCCCGGGGTAGGCGTCATGTTTGACTCCAAGTATATGATCATAGTGCTATGATGCTTCAGAGTCAGAGCTGTACTGAGTCCATCCATAGAAACACACTACATGCTGCTGGGCCAGGGATCTTGGGATGCTGAGGTGTGTCAGCCTCCTGCAGGAAGGTCCCTAGGCTCTTCCATCATCCAGTTGTCCCAAAGGTTTGCTAAGTCCAACGCCTTATTGCTGTGATGAGGGAGCCGAAGCCCAGGAAAGAGAAGACTTGCCTAAACCCATAGAGGAGGAAGAAGACCAGCCTGGGCTTCCCCATGGGAGAGGCAAACAGACGGACAGGAGGGAAACAGGCCTTCGGCTCACCTCAGTCCCTCAGGGCCCATCACTTGGCTGTAGCCACATGGACAATCAAGAAGCCCTTGATGTCTGGAAAGTGGGAGCTGATGAGGTTCACCTGCAGCTGCCGTGGGCCACTCTTAGAGGGCGTGACGTTGAACTGGACCAAGGCTCTCCCCTGGGGCTGCAGGCTGGGCACCCTGGGGACAAGAGCAGGGGAAGGCAAATAGTCCTTGTTCCCGAGTCTGCCCTGCCAGCCCTCAGCTCCCTAGAGCCTAGCAGCAACATATTTCCCGCGTAATCTTCCTTCTGCTACTCACCTTCCCCTCTAGCCAAGCTAGCCTCTTCCCTTGCCCTGAATGCACCTTGCACTCCCTCCCGTAGCTCCCGCTCCCGTCACATGAGGGCCCAGATCCACTTACTCATCTGTGTTTTCCTCGAGGTAGGGTCTCTAGCCCAGGCTGACCTGGACTCACTATGTAGTCTCAGGCTGGCTTTGAACTCACAGCAATCCTACCTCTACCTTCCGAGTGCTGGGTAAAAGGCGTGTGCCTCCACACCTGGCCACTTGCTCTTCTTCAGACCACCCCTCACTACATCAGTCACAGAGACCTCTAGCAACCCCTCCCTCCGTCCCTCCTTCCTTCCTGATGCCAGAAAAGCTCCTCACTTTATCATTCAAGAACCAGCTCACATATCAGTGGCCCTGGAACTCCCCTGGCCCCACGATGCCCACGCTCAGTGCTTATTTCTGATCCCCTGGATCCTGGGAAATCATTCTTCACATTTTTCTCATGGGAAGGGCCTTGAGATCTCTTATCCAGACTTAACACCATCTGTTCATCTTTTTAAAATGCATTTTTATTTATTTATGAGAGGAGAGAAAATGATCATGTGTGCCAGGGCCTCTTGCTGCTGCAAAGGAGCTCCAGACACATGTGCCACTTTGTGCAACTGCATTTATGCGGGTACTGGGGAATCGAACCTGAGGCAACCCAGGCTGTCAGGCTTTGCAAGCAAGCATCTTTAACTACTGAGCCATCTCTCCAGCCCCCATCCGTTTGTCTTAGTGTCTAAAACTTTACATGTGGCTCACAGCCCAGATCAGTATGACCAAGGACTATATGAGAGTAAATGAATGCAGAAATGAATGAGGCGTAACATTAAAGAATGAATGAAAATTGAGTTGAGGAATGAATAATTAAATGAAAAAGGACGGATAAATATACGAGTAAAAGAGAAAATTAGAGAGTGAATAATAAGTAACCATGAATGTGCCGTGTGAATGAGCAGGTGAGCTCATCCATTCAGACGGATCGAGGCTAAGTGTGCACGCTTGTGCCCTGAGAGCTCCACAATCTCTTCTGTTCCCTCCACAATAGCTTCTCTTTGGCCCTTCTCCCTGCCAACTCCCAGTCTGGCACTTACTTGATGCTAAGTTGTCCTTGGAGAAGGCCACTACCCTCCACCATCAGCACACAGTCCTTCACTCCCTGCAGGAGTGGGTTCACCACCAACACTTCCACTGCAACGGCCACTCCCACCACGGCTGGGCCCAGCACCTGGAGGGCAGCATCCATGAGCCATTCCTTGTCCTCCTTACTGTCCCCCCCCCATCCCAGCAGCCTGTGGCCTGGGTGGGCCAGAGACTGGAGCATTAATCATGTCTACCCCTTCCTCCATATGCCTGTCAGAGTGCCGCCATCCTCTCCTCTCTTAAGAGGCAACGCTGGTGACAAAGGTCCAAAGCCCAGCAGTAGGTGTCCCTCCCCCAACTCTGCCAGGAAGAAGTCACCTTGATGGTGATGAAGTCCTCCAGAGTGACGTCCTTCTCCACCAGGAGCTTCTGTCCTTTGGTGACAAGGCACATGGCAGCCAGCAGGATCTTCTTGTCTTCCGTCAGGTCTTTTTTGTATTGAGAGTAAGATATTGAGACTGGGACCTTCTTCTCTGGTAGGGAGAGCAGAGGGGGGAGCTGGGACCTTGGCTTTCTTCAGTGGTGCCCAGGGGGAGACAAGGAAGGCTTAAGAGCTTCTTGTAATAATTCCAGGCCAGCCATTATTTTCCCCAGCTCATCGAGACAAAGAAACCCAAGGCTCAGAGATGGTTCTTTCTTGTCCAAAGGCACACAGAAAGTATCACACAGAAGGGAGCCAGAACCCAGTGGCATTCAAATTCGCTCCAGTGAGATATCTCTCCGAGAGTACCCAGAGATCTGCCTGAACTCTTCATAGTTATTCAAGGTCGGAATTTCTCCTAGTTACGTCACCAGGAATTTACTCTTCATTGAGTGCCAAACGAGGAAGACAACTTCCTTGCGATGCCTCCACATCCTTCCTTACCAGGAAGGGCTGAAGCCTGGTCAGTCTGCCAGAGTGACAGGCTCCGCTGAGAGCCTTTCCCAGTCCCTCCCATGCTTTCTGAGCTCCCCTGGCTCCTTTTTGTGAACTAAATATAGCTCACTCAGCTACAACTTTTTAATTGTGTGATGTCTTTGTTTTGCCCTAGGCTCTACCACACTCTGGTTCTGCTACTGCTTTCTTAAAAAAAAATGCACTTCTTTGTAAGAGTAGGAGGAAAGGAAGGAAAGAGAGAGAGAGAGAGAGAGAGAGAGAGAGAGAGAGAGAGAGAGAGAGAGAGAGAGAGAGAGAGAGAGGGAGGAAGTATATGGGCATGCCAGGGGCCCTTGACACTGCAAATGAGCTCTAGAACCTACCACTTTCTGTGGCTGGCTTTACATAGACACTGGGGGATTGAGGCTGGGCTCTCAGGCTTTGCAAGCAAGTGCTTTTAATGGCCGGACCATCTCCTCAGCCTTGCTTTCCTTGTTTCTCCTTTATTTTTGACTCCAACGGCATTTGCTTTTCTAGCCTAGGGAAAAGAGCTTTAAAGCGCTTGGCTCTTTATTGGCCACACACTTTGCATATGTCAGCTGCTCCCAAAGGCCCAATGTGGGGCAGCGGGACGGTGTGTTAAGATACGGTCATGTCTTCTGGGCTTCCTTATCCCAATAGGTCATTACTATGAGAATCATTGCTACAATAACAGTAATAGTTCAGAATTATAGATTATCAAGGGATTAGTGTGTACAGGGCACCTGGAAGCACTTCATGGATGAGCTAATACTACAGTCCATGAAGAGCTGTTAAAATTATTCCCAATTTACAGTAATATAAAAATACTGCCAACTACCACCAAAAACCTTTCTGTCATCGCTCATGCTATAGTGTCTGGACTTTTAGTCTGCAAACCCGGGAGCCAAATAAATTGCTTTTGTTTTCTCTTTTTGCACTGTGGTGTTGGGGAGCCAACCCAGAGCCTGCTAGACAAATGCTTTACCACTGAACTGTGTCCCCAGCTCCAAGTCTGGCTTCTTTGCAAATTGGGCCTGACTAGGGCATTTCATTGTAGTAATGCAAAAGCATTTGGATATACTTGCTCACAAAAAGGAATTTATAGTAGTGGAACCATTTTGTATGATTCTCTACCAGTGGTATATGCTACTGCACATTTGCCAAAAAGTGTAGCATATAAATATTGATATTTATAGTAGCTTTATGCATAAATGCCCCAAAGTAGAGGCACCTGTCTTTCAGCAGGTGAATAACAGAATACTATGCAGTGGGAAAAGGGCATCACAAAACAAAACAGGCTGTGAAGATGGCTTAGCAGTTAAGTGCTTGCTGCTGAGGCATGGTGGCCTCTTGGACTGGAGACCAGCAAGCTCGCCTCCCCAGACCCCATAGAAAAAGCTGGATGTGACCAGTCTGTGGGCTGTGGGGATGTGTGAATTGTTGGGGCTCCCTGATGGACAGTAGCCCCTGGTTGATGGAGAGGAAATCCTCAGCTGAGGGATAAGAGGACACCCAACATTCTCCCCTGGCCTCTGCACACATGCACACATCTGCACACCCAGGTATACAGTCCACATCACACATACCACACACACACACTTTACATACATACACATGCATGCAAAAAAAAAAAAAGACAAGACAAAACATGGAGGATACTTAAATAAGGAGACCAATCTGAAAATGCTACAGAAGCTGTTCTGGAAAAAGGGAATTATGGAGACCCTGAGAGAATCGGCATAGCTGACAGACTCATGAAGGAACGGAAAGAAGGGGAGCTGTCCTGTTAGTTCTCTACCAGGGGCCTCTTGGCCCCTGTAGAGCATGTGCTGCACTGATTCAGCGTGTCGGGGGGCTGAGGGCGGACACAGGAAGGCTCTGCATTTTTCGCTCAATTTTTCTGTAAACTAAAGTGGCTAAAAAGAAAGTATATTAATTTTAAAAATAGAATATATTTTAATAAATAATGTTTTATTAATCATGTCAGTTGGCTCAACAATTCTATTTTATAAATTTATTCTAAAAAAGTCAAAGTCAAGAAGTTTTTGTCTCAAGATGTTTACTTTCGTGTTATTTTTAGTAGCAAAAGCTGATAACGACCCCATAGAAAAGATAAATTACCACATATTTAAACATTACTAAAATATTTATGAAGAGCTCATAAATTAAGTTATAATATAATATGGAAAGTTTATAGCAGTACAATATTTAATTAGAATTATGATTTTTGAAAAACAAGCACTGAAAATTTGGAAGGAAACCTGCCAACAGTTTGTAGGTAGGTGGTGAAATCATAGGCAGCTTTTCTCTTTTGCTCTTAAAATCTTTAATGAATATGTATTACTTTGACCATGAAAAAAAATTGCTAAAACCCATGAGAAAATATGTTAATTTATTTTATTATGAAATATTGTTTTGATTTAGATTTGTGACAGGAGAGCTAAAAATTGTGTGATACCTCCCTCATGTGTTTTGTTCCTGTCAAAACCCACAAGGTGCGCTTGCCAAGAATGTGTCCAGAGGAATGACTGTGACTGTATGTGAAGTATGTGAAGGGGATGAGAGACCAACAGGTACATACAAGCTTGCATAGTTAGAGAAGGGGGATAAGGACCGAGACAGAGAGGAGACACATACATGTAGAGTCAATATGTATGAACAGTAAGACAGACAGAGGTCGCAAGAAGGAAAGAGCGTCTTCCTAGGAATGACTGCCAACACAGGCACTCCCCCTCGCACGCTCAGGCCCCAGCCATTTTGGAACAGGGGATGTGTCAGCCAGCCCTCTTACCTTCTTGTGGCCCCAGACTCACTGGGTGGGACTCGTGCAGGATCTCGGCCACTGCCTTACGGGTGTAGAGGATGGTGGCACCACTTAGGTTGACTCGGACTCGCTGGCCCCGAGAGGTGAGGTTGGTCACGCAAAACTCCAGCCTTAGGTCCTGGCCCAGCACTGGTGGCTCCAGCACTCTGAACTGGCCCGTGATGCTGGGCTTGTTGACCGGCCCCAAGAGGTCATCCCTCCAGAGACTCTGTCTTCCAGCCCTGCGGATCCTCGTCTTCCTCCCCCAGGTCTCCATGCCCAGCAGCTTCTTCACAGCCTTGCTGTACACCTGCCTCTCCTTCTGAGACCCTGCAGGGCACCCGTCGTCAGGACACACAGCACACTCTTCTCCCTCCTAGACCCAGGCCTCACTGCCCTGGGCAAGGCCACCACGTGTCGTCACTTCAAATTCCCAGGGCTATCCAAGGTCTGACCATAAATTGGCAGCTCTCTGCCTTCTGAACATTTTAAACCAGTTCCCAAGACATCAGGAAATTTCACATTAAAAAATCCAGATTTCCAGTGTCTGACAAAGAGGTGAGAAACTCATTACTGTCATCATGTAATGGAATATTGATCTCTTCTCAGGCCAAGGCCAACTTAGGACAAAAGACCCCAGAGACCCCATGTTCTGAGTTCCAAAGCTACAGCAGATGGACCTGCAGGACCTCTGCATCTTCACCCTTACCCTCATCCACGGGGCCCACTGCCATGCAGGGAGGAGAGGACAAAAGGTGACAGCCCTTAACAACTGCTAGAAATGTGTGTCAAGGGAATGTTGATGTGTGTGAGTACAAGGAGGCTTTGTGGTGTCCGGAAGGAGGGGACGGCTGGTAGAGATGGGGGCCTACCGCATCTCTAAGAGGAGCGTGGCAGGCCCCGAGCCTCAGGTTGCCTGAGCAGGGAGAGACCTGAGGGGTCATGCCATAATGTTGGGGGCTAGTCCAGACCTCTCCCCATGCGCAGTGGGGCGTCCAGAGCCTCGCTTCTTCTTGCGACCTTCCAGGGTCTCTCTGGCTTGTGGTCCAGGGAGGGTGGGGACAAGCTCTGATTTATTGGTAACATGGTCTTAAGTGGACCCACTGGGTCAGCTCAGAACACTGGCCAAGAGCCTGCTACTCTGTGGTCACGCATAGGGCGGGGAACAGCTAAATCCAACTGCCTGGTTTCTGTAGCTCAAGTAAGTACAGGCTCCTCCTGCAGGGCTGGCCAGGCAGAGCCCCCTCCGCCTCCCAGAAGCTGCTCCCAGTCCCTGCTTCCTCAGTGGCCCGCCTGCTGCTGTCCCCTCCATTCCTGCCCACGTGGGGCGTGGATTCAGTGAGCGGTTGAGGGAGAGGCCTACCGCCCACCCCAGCGTGTGGGATTTCGACCATGACTGCTGGTGCCATCAGCACCTCTGGGGAGGGCTTGGCCCCTCCGGGGCGCTGTCCATGGTCCTCACCTTCCGGGTACTTGTAGAGACCCGTGATGTCCACGCGGGAGTCGCTGCCCACCGCCTTGGTGCTGATGCACCTGCCGATCCTCTTGGTGTCCGAGTACACGCGCTCCACGCTCTCGTCGGTCCACAGCCAGGTGACGTAGTCGGCGTTGACCTCCGCGAACACGAAGGGGCTGTCGTGGGCCAGGTGCACGTCGCCCTCGCGGATGGCGGTGACCGAGGCGGGGCCGCACCGGAACACACCTGGGCGG
>PVHP010030969.1:0-21307 GCA_004024765.1 Zapus hudsonius | reverse complement strand
GAACATGTGTTGAGTTAGCTAAATAATCAGAACCAGATAAACCATGTATGAATTTACTACCCCAAAGAGCACTATAGTCTATTTGGAATGAAGCCAGTGGCAACTAGTTGAGAGCTGGGCCCATGGCCTTGACTACAAGCCCAGCACTGATGCCAGCCTGGACTATGTAGCAAATTCCACATCAGCCAAGACTACAGAGTGAGACCCTGTCTCAATACTAAAATAATACATCTTATCATTATTGTTTTCTAAAAATTTTTTTGAGGTAGAGTCTCACTCTAGCCCAGGCTGACCTGGAACTCACTCTGTAGTCTCAGGCTGGCCTTGAACTCACAGCAGTCCTCCCAAGTGCTGGAATTAAAAGTGTGTACTGACACACCTGGCATCATCATTTTAAAAGATTGATTGATTGATTGATTATTTGAGAGAGAGAAAGAGAGAGATGGAAAGAGCACGGGCTCACCATGGCCTCTTGCCACTGCAAATGGACTCCAAATGTGTGCGGGCCATGGGGAATTGAACCCAGGTTGGCAGGCTTTGCCAGCAAGCACTTTTGACCACTGAGCCATCTCTCCAGCCCACATATATCATTATTAATTGGCCAAGTAATCGAATCTGAAGTGCTGAGTTTGATTTTTGAGGCAGGACTTACTGTAGTGATTGGAATCTTTGAAAAACTGATATAATTGTGCTTTTTAAAGAGTGTGCACTTTCTGTAAATATTGCAATCACGTTCGTTACGTGAGATGTCATGGAGAGAGGCCTAGAAGTCTGGGAAGCTGTGCCTGCAAGTGTAAACTCTCATTGGTCCACTGGGGTTCATCTCTGCTGGATTTTTCTTGATGGCGGTCTTTCTCTTGAAGTGCTTGTGAAGAGTGACAAGTGTTAATGTAAGCTAGACTTACCATAAACTCACAAAAAAAAGCTCCTTTCCTGACACCACAACAAAGCATGTTTGATATTGCTTCATAACCGCACTAATTAAACTTGACTTATACTGAAATGTGACAAATGCAAGTATCATTTTTTCCCTCAAAATTTGCTAATCCAGGAATAATCCGCCTCTCATACCGAGACTCTATACCTTGTTGTGCCTTTTTCTTATTGAAAATGTTGTAGGAAAAAGGTCTTAACTGGTTAATGGGAAATAAGAAAAATAATTCGTTTTTAAAAATAAGGTTTCTAAGAAATACTAGGTTTAATTATGCTATTAAAAAGCACTTTTTTAAAACAGGGTCTTGCTATGTAGTAACCTTGAACTTGAACTTGTAATCCTCCTGCCTCAGCTGCCTGAGTGCCACACGCCCACCTTTTCTTTGATTATCAGCATAATACATTCCTACACAATTTTTTTCACTGGCCAAATTCATCATCAGCTATTCTGTTCCCACATTCTGCACTTACGTAGTTTAGTGTTGTCAAGGGAGCAGAAACTGGTCTGGCTGCTAGAACGACAAGACGGAATGGTCAGTAGAAACGGACATCTAGGAAATCTCGTGTTGTCCAGCATTCCAACCTGATATGACGTTGTGAAGAAAACTGCCCCTGCCTCTTGCTTCTTCTCTCCTAGTAGCCACAAAATAGGCTAATCTTCACATCTCACCTCTCCTTGAGACAGACTATGTACAAGTGCCATCATGGGATGGTGTAACCCCGAGTAATCTACACCCTTCCAGCCAGCACTGGACTGTGACAAACAGAAATTCTCCTGAGAATTTTAGAGCAGCTGGTTTGAATAATGATTACTGTTTACTTATCTCAATTATGCCAGTGTCCCCAAATCAAAACTCATTTATTTCTTGGCCTGAAAGTTTATTGATGAATGGCTGAGGCAAGGCTAATAATAGACACCTGCTACCTCCTCTGTGTCTGAGTAGGAGAGGAGGAGGCAGGGCAAGCAGAGTGCCAGGACCCATGACACTGAATCTAGAGAGACATTTAAGGACTGGGTTCACAGGGGCTTTGAATATGGAACTGAGAATTTATGCAGTGTGTGTGTGTGTGTGTGTGTGTGTGTGTGTGTGTGTGTGTGTGTGTGTGTGTGTACATCCACAGAATCATAGACCAAACCACAGTCATTTTATCAGGAAAGCAAATCATTCCCTTATCTCTAATAGTAATGATTTTTGCATAGTTTCCTGGGAATGGGGCGGTCACATCTGTCTAGCATGAAGAAAGGGGTTGATCGATTTCCGTGCAATGAGATTTTCTCTTTATATCATCTCCCTTGAAATAATAGATACATACTAAAGTTTCTTATTTGCAGCATGCAACATACCTTTAAAACTCATGTTAATCTCATGCATGTATACTATTGATGTGCCTAAAATCTTTCATATAAGTAACTCCAATGCTATTACAACTGGTATCTTATGAATTCTTTTTAATACTTTTTGAAAATGTTGTCACTCTACAGAAAACCTAGCATTTTTATGCCCTGCTTTAAGGACCACCTCCACTATCCTAAAATATTACACAGTTTGAAAAGAGAGGCAGGATTCAAAGTGGATCTTTTGAGAAGTAATAAGATTAAAATAGCAAACAAATTTAATTATGCAAGCAATTCTCCTTCACAAATGTGAAAGAAAAGCAAATTGGTATTTGTGAAGTTTTCTTTGTCTAATAAATAGCCTTGCTTTATAATAATGCCAATGACCCATGTTTAATTAGGTGCAATTAATTTTGTGCAAGCTGAATTTGACATCTTGCTAGAGGCATAACCAGCTGTACCCTGACTTATGATTTTTTTATTCACCAATGAGAATTCAATTGCCTGAGCTATTGCAAAAGGGATGGGAGGCAGGGAGGGAAAAAGGCCACAGGGCTGCATTTTATATTTAAAAATGGCTCTAGTGGACAGCTGAATGTTTAATTAAAAGAGCTTCTAGGGATTATTTTTCATTGGCACATCATCTTTGGCAAGTTGTCATGACTCTGTCACTGCAGTTCACACTCCCTGTAGACGGTGGTCACACACACATGTTGGATGTGCAGCCCATGAGGACTTGGCTTTCCTGAACATATCCAAAAGAATCTTCTGTGACTAGATAATGCCCTCACTGACTGCAGATGAGCTGGGCTCACTCTTGTAGTTACCTTTGCCTGCTGGGTTAAAGCACCTGACCAAAAGCAGCTTATAGGAGGGTTGTTTATTTCGGCTTAGAGTCTTGAGGAGAAGCTCCATGATGGCAGAGGACAGTATGGCATGAGCAGAGGCTGGACATCATCTCCTTGCCACAGCAGGTGGCACATAGCAGCAGGAGAGCCAGCCAGATTCTAGCAAGGGAGAGTTTGCTGTAACACCCCTAAGCCCGCCCCCAACAACACACCTCCTCCAGCAAGGCTCCACCTGCCAAATTCCATCAGCTGCATTCAGAACATGTGAGTGTATGGGAGACAACCCCAGTTATCTAGAGGTTTAGTTCCATCTTTTTTCCTTCCTCTATTAGTGTTGGGGATTAGACTTGTGCTCTCGTGCATACTTGTCAAGTGTACAACCACTGAACTGCATTTCCAGGCCAGCACCAGCCTTTCCTCAGTCTTATAACATCCCCATGCTCTTCAGATTTTCCTCCTTCAGATCGATGCGTGCATGAAACCCAGGGAAGGTATTTCTGCTGACATGTTACTGTTTATAGCAGATTATGAACGGGGGAGTAGGGAGGGAATCCCACGTTTATAATTTGTGATATTTTAGCTAGAGAGTAGATGCACGGCTTGCGCTGGGGTGGGTGTGCATGCACATGTATGTGCATGTGTATGGAGGGCAGAAGTGAACATTGGGGATCTTCTGCAATCATAAAAGTCTCAAGACTTCCATGTCAGTCCTCCATTCTTCCAGGCTCCCAGTGTCTCTCACCAGAGACCATTACTATAGCCAGAGTCATCTCGGTCCTCCACGGACTATTCAGAGGGCAAGGAAATGATAGGTCCACAAGCTATGTCCATTGAGGTGCCTTTGTACCCCAACACTTTCCAGAGCTCTTTCAGGATCATTTCACCTGAAAGGCAGCCTGTCTTGGAGTCCCAACTCTGTTACTTAACCTGCGCTTTTTAATAACTTCACATGTGCCTCAGTTTTCTCATATGTAAAATGGAATAATAATTGTGACTCCTTCATGATGTTACTGTGAGGAAGACAAAGACAGAAGAGCGCTTAGCCAGGCTACATAAGGGTTTGCCGTTAGGGTTTTTGTTATCATTTTATTTACTTTCACTCACCATTGATTATAAAACAAATATGTCATATACCTTGAAAAATGAAAAAGCCAATCAGTTGGTGACACTTTCACTTTGAATTTGGATTTTAGTTATTGAAGGGTTTTGTTGTTGTTGTTTTGTTTTTGTTTTTGTTGGTTTTATGAGGTATGGTCTCATGTTAGCTAATCCGGGCTGACCTGGAATTCACTATATAATCTCAGGATGGCCTCGAATTCACAGTGATCCTCCGGAGTGCAGGGATTAAAGGCATATGTCACCACAGAATGGTGCTTGAATGAATTTGCTCACTTGGAAGCCGGAGGTTTATCATTGGTGGAACACGTGCTTGCCATGTACAGGGCTCTGAGTCCAATCTCCAGTCACCCCCCCCCAAACACACAACCTTCTTTCAGCTATTTCAATCTCCCCTCCCCCCACTGCTGTGTTTTCTCAAGGTCTGGAAGGGGAAGTCTGCATGCTTCCATAGCTGGATGGGGGAGAGAGGTTTAGACTCTTGTCTGAGCAGACTAAATAGGCAGGATGGCTTTAAAAATCCAAACAGTTCCATTTAGATCAATTACTTAGGGTCTGTAATTTACTGCAGACTCGAGGAGAGGAATGGCATTAAGACTGGGGAGAGATGTCAACGGATGAGTGGCAGAGTCCCTCCACAGAAGTGTTCACTTAGAAGGAAGTATGTGTCCTACTGCCCACGGATCTCCCACCACCCGCAGCAGCTGAGGCTGACTCATCTCTGAGTCACGGTCCCTGCGTACAGCGTCTGAGTCACACACGTTGCCATCCTCGTCCAGCTGTCACCCTGAGTCCCACTCATCTTACCTCTGACACGCCAGCCTCATCATCAGCTCTCTTTCTCTCCTCTTCTTTTTTAAGTTCTTGCTAAATGCCCACTCTTGGTGCCTCAGAGGCACACTAGAGACTCATACAAAGTCAGCTGAATCTCTTCCACCAAAAGATGTTCATGTCTATTCCCTGTCACATTACCTGAATATCACCTATGCATCTTTAAAACAATTGGTATTGTAGAGCTACGGGTTTATAGTCTATTTTTTTTTTCACTTAACAATACATCAGGACAATCATTCATTTTCAAAGCTGTTCCTCTGTGTGTAAATACTTGCTAGCCACATAATATCATTTCAGCTTCTAACTCTGTTGTAGTCAGTTTCACATTACTGGGACAAACACCCAACCTGACAGAGTTTATGGGATGCATGGGTTTATTTTCAGGCTTCCAGATCTAGGGGACATTCCATCAATGGCAGAGGCTGCCTTCCTTTCACAGATCCAAGCAGAGAGACACCACCAAACAACCAGTAGCGCAAGTCAGAGCTCAAACTGTTCTCTATAGCTTTGGGCTGGAATCAGATCTTCCCCCAGTAACACAACCTCGTGTAGCATGAATCTGCCTTTGAGGGACTGAAGTTCTAAAGTCAATTTTAATAAAACACCTGAGTCTATGGGGCCATACATTTTCACTATATTCAAACTACCATAACGTTTTTGTTTCATTTGTGATTTGTGGTTGTTGTTCATATCTCTCCCCCCCCATTCATGAATTTATTCTGCCCTTCTTAAAGTGCTCCAGCCTTGCAAAACAGACTCTCCTGGAGGAAGGAACCACTTTTGTGCCCTTATGTGATTTAACCTCTCTGGGCCTTTGTTTTCTCATATATAAAAACAAGGTTCACAACCTGACTTCAGTGTATCTGAGAGGAAGAGGTGAGATAGGTAATGTGCCTGGCATGTATTATAGATGCTCATGAATGCTAACTTTCACTTCAGAAAATTAGTCGGTGTAGAAATCATCTGGATTTGATTAAGATGAAAGCAGACTATGTTTGGCATCCAGGAGGGAAGACTGTTTTATTCCTCATATCCTAAGAGACCTCATTCCAGTCTTCCATTCATGCTGGAGAGTATTTCTGTTGAAAATGCATTTTCCCAACATTAAGATCCTATAATTCCAAATTCAATTACATGAAAGTGGTCATTAGTGGAGGAAATTGACACTGATGTGGACAAGAACCAACAGCTGTCTGAAAAACGCAAGTATTTATAGTTCTGTAGGGACCAGGTTAGGAAACGGGCCAATGCATCTCCAAAGAAACCCTGGCACATGGTGGCTCCCTCCTCTGTTAGCTGCTTAAAGCACTGAGAAGCATCTGCAGTCATGAGGTCTAGGTATCTCTGAGGTATGTCCTGGGCATATTCAAAAGAAGGGTCTAGAACTAGCTTGAGAGGAGAAAGCAACAAAAAGGGGTGTGTGTAGGGTTGGAGAGGAAAACCTGATGAGGCCCATTCACGCTTGTGCTGCCTTTGGACTTGCTTCTCTGACTTCTGAGAGTCTCATAACATGTGGGTTCAGGCAGCACAGAAACTGACAAGCTAGTCTTTGGGTGCAGAGTTACAAACACCCCGTAACTTCTCTGGCCATGTGTGGGCTGGCACTCTCTTGGTTTCATCCCCACCAGCTTAATTCCACAGGACATTTTTCCTCTGAAGCTCTGCTTTCTCACCTTTCCTGGTTAACATCTTACTTTATTAATGTCCATACGGCAAAAGCATTTGTCTTCTTATATAAGCTGAGGAGTATCTGCTCTTTCTGTTCCCTTTCAGCGTTGTGCATTTTCCCCATGCCTGTTTGTGTGTTGTAATTGCCACCTGGTAGAAGAGCTGTTTCGTTTGCTTATTTGTTTTTATTCTCGGATCAGCTGCTATGCATCCACTTCACATAGGGGTCATGAGCTATAAAATGCCTTCAAGGTCAACAAGCAACAGAAATGAGGGAAGTATTCCAGATAATAGATTTGTGGAGACTGTAGCAAATAAGAAAGTGTGTGCCCTGGACAACTGGACAATGGGGACAGCAACCACTCAGCACTAACCTGCTGATGCCATGGAGATTTCAGAACTGCCATTGCTGGACCACCGAATGAATGGATGGATGGATGGATGGATGGATGGATGGATGGATGAGCATCCAACCCTTTTCCTTATACAATTACAAAAATCATTTGTTTATATGTTGATGTAATAATTATAAGTGTTGAACCACAATATTTGCAGCTGTTATTAAGATAGTGTTGTTTCGAATAGTCCACTAAAGCATGACCTATTGTGTTACTGAGCCCTTAGCAAAAGAAAGTTAACATAATCCCACTAGAAGAAATTCGGATTTGACATTGTATTTTCATAGTGAAGGTGGAGAAGGAAGCAGAAACTTTGTTCCTTTAAAAAGAAACACTAATAGGCATTTCCACTGTGGAAATAAGTGTGGAGGTTTCTCAGAAAGCTAAAAGTTGAACTAACACGTGACTCAGTTGGACTACTTCTGGGCCTGTATACGAAGTACTCTATCCCCTACCATATAGAGAGAGACAATAGAATTTTACTCAGTCAAAGAAAAATGAAGTGATGGAATTTGCAGGAATGGATGGAACTGGAAACATTAGACCAAGTGAGGTAACCAAGGCCCGGAGAAATAAAAATCGCCTACTTTCTCTCATTTCTGGATCATGACTTGAAATGATCAATCATATATGTGTAAATAAAGATGAGAGAATGAGTGTAGGCCAGGAATCCAGACAGAAAACTACAAGACAAGCACAAGCGACGATGAAAAAGTGGAGTAGAAAAGCAGAAAGGAGGCGGCGGGGAGGAGGGAAGGATTTGAATAACACTGTGATGAAACTCCAGTTTGTGTATGCTATTAATTAATAAAATTTTTAAAATGAAAGGCATCCAAATGGGAAAAGGATTAGTTTTTTAAAACGAGGAGGAGTTCAGCTGAAGGAAGAGTAATAAAAACAGATAACCGGAGGGGATTGTGATCAAATGACAGTGTGTTCATGTGTGAAAATCCTCTGTAAGAATATTCATCGCCTTTTTAAATTTTTGTTTTTTTAAGGTAGGGTCTCACTCTAGCCCAGGCTGACCTGGAACTCACTCTGTAGTCCCAGGCTGGCCTCCAACTTGTGGTGATCCTCCTACCTCTGCTCTCCAGTGCAAATTAAGGATGTGCACCACCACACCTGGCAGTTACTGAGTTATTAATAGCCATTTCTGAGGCTTTCACGATAAAGGTCTAGATGGAACAGTCAAGGGCAGAGACGAGGAGAACACAGGGTTTGGGGGAAGAAAGTATTTGCAGGTCCTTAGGAAGTAGCAGCACCTCGACATACAATTTAGTCACAATCACAGACACCATGTATCTAAGGCTAACCCCAAACTCAGCTGTCCTCACATTCTTCATGACAAATTCCCCCAAAAGTGACATGTGTGTATGCCTACCCTTGAATGGTTACAATCTATATTTTATGTTCTGTTTTGAAATTCATATAAAAGAGAAAATGAATGGATAACAATATGGGTGATTATTCATTATGTATAACCCCTTTGAATGATATATCAACCATTAAAATAAAAGGAAATGATATGTTTTAATGGCTGGGCCACATACTGGTTGGAGAGCTCGAGTCGCAGCAGGAACAGTAATAGCTCACAGGCCTTACTGGTTGAAGACAGTTAATGAGTAATAGAAGCTTGAAGCTTGAAATCCAGAGGTCTATGGGAAATTCTTTCTTGCTGTTTCCTAAGTAAATCCATACACTTGCCTTGAAGTTATAAGTGACTGTATGCATGTGCCCTTTAAAATTAGGCTACCAGACTCAGGCACCAACTAATAAATCCAAATCCCAAATGAAGTGCAGTATGGTGGACATGCCAATGGATTCAGAAATCAGAAGTCTAGCCCGTAGTCTCTTGCTCTGTGACCTTATACCACAGTGATGGTGCATAATGAAACACACTTCCTTCTGCATCATGCAAAGTAAGCATTTACCTCTGCATAGGCCCTTGGGGTCAGCTAGGCAGTCTGCTAATCTGAGTTGGGCATGGACAGGTTTACTTGGGTGTCTGCACTTTCCTGTCCTTGGCAGGACCAACAAGTGTACCTGGGGCTTTTGTTACAAGCTCTGTACCCAGAAGCCAGCATTTGCCAGCTGGAGAGTCTGGGCTTGTTCTGAAGGGTTCCCCAGGGGGATGCTCCAGCATCTGAGCAGGGACTAGCCTCATCCTTCATCCCCTAACTTCCCTGAGTCAGCATACTTGCCTGAGGTCCACAGATGACCAGACAGCCCCAGAAGAGACGGAGCAAGAACTTAAAAATACTTATGCATCATCAGTATTAGTGGTCAGACATCGAGTTCTAGGACCTGCAAACCAGGAATAGTTCTGGGCTTCAGAGCTGACCTCAGGTCAGTCCTAGACCACCACAACCCACGACAAAAGCCTATATAATCTGTGACTTCTCTGGAAGTTACCAGCAAACTGTTGGACCTGCCACTGTTGTCTTCCAGGAATATACTAGTCTTGTCCCTGTATTTTTATTTTATTTTATTTTATTTTATTTTATTTTATTTTATTTTATTTTGGTTTTTCAAGGTAAGGTCTCGCTCTAGCCCAGGCTGACCTGGCATTCACTACGTTGTCTCAGGGTGGCCTTGAACTCGAAGAGATCTTCCTACCTCTGCCTCCCTGAGTGCTGGTACCACTACACCCGACTTCCCTATATATTTTTTTAAATATATATTTATTGTCCATAATGAGTTACATTATTTAGTGGGCAAACCATGCATTGTTATCCCGAATTCCCCAATTCCCCCCCTCCCCATCCCTGATCAGTTGTCCCTATATTTTTAAAGAAGCAAATTTTGGTTTGTTTTTGCAGCTCTGGGAGTCAAACCCAGTGCCTTGCACATGCTAGAAAAGTGCTCTACCACACAGCAGTGTTTCTAACCCTTGGCTTTTTCAGACAAGATCCCCTGTGCAACCCAGGCTGTGGCCTCAACTCCCGCCCTTCTTGCCTCTGCTTCCTGAGTGCTGGGATTGCACCCGATGAAGTGCCATCCTGGCTCTGTGAGCTCTTCCTCGAGTGTCCAGCACTGTTCCTGTCTGCCATTCCCTCAGCCCCGTGCATATTCTAACAGCATCCCTGACAGTGGCATTTGGAAGTCAGCATGGGCTTTTCTAAGGACTATGCCTGCCTCAGAGAAACGCACAGCTACTAATGAATGCCTCCCTCTGCAGGCCAGTGGGCACCATCGCACAGGAAGGCACCCACTGAGCTCAGTGAGGTGGCCAGAGGACAGACCCAGGCATTCTGTCTTCAAGTTCTGAGCCTTCTCCAGCATGGCTCCTTTCAGGCTCTGTGCTTCCCTCCCTACCACAGTTCTGCAAAGCACTGTTGTTTGAAGTCTACATGGCCCGTAACAAAGAGGGTTCTGGGAGAACCACAGTCAGGCACTTCGAGAAATAAAGCCAATGAGCAAGGCACACTTCCAGCCACATTTTGCACGCAGTGCTCTGCTAACAGCCACTCAGAACATCAGATCACCAGGAGTGAGACACGTTGAAGTGATAGCACCCGGGAACAAGAGGGGGTATCGCTTGCTTTTCACTTCAGACTGCTTGGGAGATCCAGGCAAATGAGATGCCTCTTTTCATCCCCCCCCCCAGCCTGATGGTCATAAGTGAGGCCAGATACCCTGGTGTGGGGGGGCAGAGACCCAGAGGAATGCATGCGCCTCAAAACTGCCAGCATCGCCCAGCCCTGCTGGAAGAGCTCTGAGCAGGGTTGTCTGTTCTCTGACCCTGTAGCAGAGGCCTTCAAAGGACCAGATGGCCCCTGTCCCCCCACAGTCAGGCTGCTGTTTTCAGGGGGGGGGGGGGCTGTGGCCAAGTTAAACCTAAAGCCATTTTCTCCTAAAGCCTTCTTAAAGGCAGACAAATCCTTTTTGAAACCTGAGCCCATTTAAGATGTCTTTACTCAAATCCTCTCTGAACCATTATCTGTGATGTCATTTCCTTTCTTTCTAGTCACATTCTTGGTGATTACCATTGTAAGGAATTATAAATCTCGCCCGTGAGAAGCTCTGCTCGGTTTCCCACGGTGCTAAAGTGGTACTAAGGCGATTTTCTGAATTTCTACCTGAGGCGTCTTTCATCTCACTCCACTGCTAAATCCTTCCCTTGGCCTCTCCTGAGTTAGAGTCTCTGTGTGGGATGCAGACTTAAGGTTGCCTTGATCCTTCACAGGCTAGTCTGGAGCAGAACAGCACAATTTACAAGGAAATATTCCTCAAAATATAAATGAATGCATTCATGACCCCACAGTGAATACCAATAACCCCGCTGGGGGGGGGGGCCCTAAATGGAATGGGGGTGGGGAGACAGGGATATTATAACCCGATGGGACATGTGATATGTTCACACAATAAAGTTCATAATTCATTTAAAAAGTTAAAATAGAAGAAAAATATTAATAGATATCTTTAGACAACTTTGCTTTGTAATGGTCTCATTGGTTTATATTTTTGTCATCCTTGTACCCAATGTCCAGGGATGCTGCTTTGTATAACTTTACTCAAAAAATCAGAAAAGCTACAAAAATCCTAGATTCATGACTTATTTTATTTTTATTTTTTAACATGTCACCTTTCTTAATTTACAAGGTTTTTCCCCCCTCATCTTCCAAACCATAGTCCTGAGTTTTATTGTTGAAAATTAGCTGATTTTACTTTTTAGACTAACTATAGATATTAAGTTTTTTAAAACAATTAATGGTGATCAAAGAAACACTTGAGCATATTAGATTTCTCTAAGGTTGTGAAGGGGACTGGGAGCAGCAAATCCCTTGAAGAAAGTTTAAAAGAAAAATCCCAGCACAGTAGAAAGGCAGATGACCTAGGAGTTCAGGACAACTTGAGTACTTATGTCAAAGTTCAAGCAAAGTGGCACACTGTGTTTCTGCGATCACAGTGCACCTCTGACGATGGAAAGTGAGGTCAGGGCTAGCTGGACTGGTGCACACAGAGCAGCAGGAGATAGAGAGGGGGGGGGATGAGAGAGAAGGGAGAAATAGAGATGTTTCAAGCCAGGTGGAAGGAGAGGACAAGCACCCCAGGCTCTCCTCAGACCTCCCCACATGCACAGTGGGGTACACATGCCCTCACATATCACACACCTACACACTGCAAATAAAAAAAGAATGAAAGAAAGTCACATGACTTCTAAAATCTTGTTTTCCTTTGTCCAAGTATCCAGCAGAGAATAATATTATGGCCTTGCATTATTTTTTGCTAAACATCAACCTGATATGGAAAAAAACTAATGAAATATCAAAAACTGTCAAAAAGACAGTTACCACATACAGAGCACCTGCCCCATGCCAAGCTCTGAGCAGACATTGAAGTGTGTATTGTTCAGCTAAGTTATAGATGAGGAAACCGAAATTCATGTGATTTGCTTGGAGAAAGAAGTGAGATTTGTATCTCAAGTCCAGCTGAATTCAAGCACTTTAACAGACCATAGCCCCAGAGCCCTGGGTCAGGTCTTCCTGCCTGTGCTGGACATTTCTCAGGATTCTCAGGATCAGAGAGATTGCATTTCCTTAAAGGGAAAGGAGCCTGGGTCTTGTGTAATTCCAGAATTGAATGGTAGGTGGCAGTAGATGTCTGCCAAAATTGCAGTGCTTGTGCTAAATGAGTAGATGTGATTTATTTATTTTTCCTGGGTTCTGTTATTTTTAATCAAATAAGCATTTTTAAATTGGGACCTGAGCACTGTCTACAAAACAGCTCTGCCATCAGGATAACAACAGCAAAGTTCAGATAAGTTTCTTTTTACATTTATCCCCATGGCAGTAATAATGCCAGCAGAGGTTCAGTGCCCACCTCCTGGAAGCTGGCTGAGGCTGGCTTCCTGTGAAGTGTGTATGAGTCTCCTTCTGTGTGTTCTTTCTCTATGAGATGGGGCTCTGAAGATGCTGAGAAAATTACTTCTCCCAAAACTCTTATCTCCAAATAATTCACATTTAAAAGGAGGTTAGGAAAAAAGATCTTGGTCCACAGTCTGGCCAAGTGCATAGCAGGCATCTACCCTTTGTTATTAAGTGACACCACACAGCCTTATTTGGCGGAGGACCAGAGGACTCTTCACCTTGATTGACAGACTGTAATCTTTTTTGGTGTTTCCATGTAGGGTCTCTCTCTAGCCCAGGCTGACCTGGAATTCACTATGTAGTCTCAGGGTGGTCTCAAACTCACAGCAATCCTCCTACCTGTGCCTCCCCAGTGCTGAGATTAAAGGCATGTGCCACCACATCGGGCCAGAACTGTAATCTTAATGGTCTATTATTACTCAATGGTTTTTATTGTTTGCCAACTGTGTGTTTGGTATTACACTGGGTACTATAATATATGGCCTTAAATTATTTTTTGCTGAACTAATGAAATATCAAAAACTCTCTAGTAAAAGTTACCATGTATGAATGGAGAAGAATCAAACTGGGCTACATACATAGCAAGACTTTGTGCAAGAAAAATAGCTAAGGGTAATAAAGTTCACGTATTTCTTCATGTGGAGAACATACAAAACTGGCTTTTATTAGTAATCTCAGCTCAGTTGCCTACGGCCAAATACCAAATAGCTAAGCAGAATTGGTGTCCTGTTTGTCTCTGCCCAGGTTGCAGAGTGGGATGAACCTGCAGATATGCTTTGTCAACGACAGTGGCAGCGACAAGGACAGCGACGCTGATGACAGCAAGACGGAAACCAGCTTGGACACCCCCTTGTCCCCCATGGTGAGTCCACACAGCTCCAGCTCAAGTATTGTCTGGTCGCCACCTCTCAAGGGCCTGGAAAAGAAGTGTGTTGGAGTTGCATGCTTCAAGAATTTGACAATGGCAGGGTGTGATAACACACGCCTTTAATCCCAGCACTAGGGAGGCAGAGGTAGGAGGGTCACCGTGAGTTCAAGGCCAACCTAAGGCTACATAGTGAATTCCAGGTCAGCCTGGGCTAGAGGGAGACCCTACCTCAAAAAATAATAATAATAATAATAATAATTTGACAATGTTGAAAAAAATTAAAGTTGTGACACAATAAGGATATATAAAGTTTATTAAAGTAAATGATGACTTTCATATTAAACCAAAAAATCACATGTGCTCTTAAAAAGTATTAAAAGCTGGGCATGGTGGTACATGCCTATAATCCCAGCACTTGGGAGGCTATAACAGGAAAACCTCAACTTTCAGGACAGCTGGGGTTACATAGTGAGTTCAAGGCCAACCTGGGCTGGATAAGAAGACTTTGTCTTAAGAAAAAAAAAATCACTAAGGGAAAGTACACTTAATAAGAATCTTCTCCCATTGGGCTTAGAAATATGAGCTCATTCCTTTTTCACATATTAAAGCAGTTGGCTGAATAATAATGAATGCTTTTTGCTGGAATTTACCTCTCTTTTGGGACTACGTTTCACCTTTTTATACCAAAGCCTAGCACGAGGAAAATTGGTATTAGCCATTGAGTGTGCCTACGATCCTCTCTACTCTAAGGACCCACACAGCTCTGGATTCATTAGTTTATTGATGTGTGCCATTTATCGGTGAGCCTGCTCTAGGTATGCTAAACCATAGTCGTCATGTCTAGACTTTTTATGTTACTCGAGAATGGCACAGGTGAGATCCAGTAGTGAGTGGAGTTGCTGGAGAGACTTCCTGGCGTACCAAGGAAGGGCTCCGAATTCCAGAGCCATTCCCAAGCACAAGGTCACTGGCATGAAGGCTCAGGCCATTCTCTCTTCCTTCACAGAGCAAACAGAGTTCTTCCTATTCTGATAGAGACACTACTGAGGAGGAATCTGAATCCTTGGATGACATGGACTTCCTCACAAGGCAAAAGAAATTACAAGCTGAAGCCAAAATGGCCCTGGCCATGGCCAAACCAATGGCCAAAATGCAAGTAGAAGTGGAAAAACAGAACAGGAAAAAGTCTCCCGTCGCTGATCTCGTAAGCAGCAAAGGCTGACGTGCAAGTGGGCGGTTGGGGGCTGCAGTGGGTGATGTGTCCTGTCCTGTCCTTTCCCAGAATTATGCAAACTTGGGGTTCTCCAGAACCATTTGTCAGAAAGCTCTGGCATTGAGAAATAACTACATTCGTTTCTTTTTCCTTCCTAATGCCACACTGAAAAAATACATGAGCAACATATTTCACCAAAGTAAACTGTTCGGATCTGGTTCAGATCTCCAGTTTCTGAAGGACAGCAATTGGCTGTCATAGCAACCAGTTCCTTAAAAGTAGTCTTGGTCTAAGAACCCGCTAATAGAGCAAGCACAGAATTGCTTGAAGTCTCATGCCTACCTTCCAAGCATAAGAGAATCCAGCATCGTGAGTTGGGAGCCCTGGACTTTGGAGTTACACTGAGAACTACCATTGCTATAGGATTCTGGGCAACAGACTGAAGTGTCAGTTGCCAATCAAACACCTGTGTGAGAGCATAATTGTGAGGGTTCAGGGAGATAAATGTTTAGAATACATCACGCCATGCTTAAGGCATAGCATGAATTATTGCATAGTAGCAAAAGTTATTTTTAGCCATGTCCTGCTATTATGTATGCTCCCTGGTAACTCATTCATGTGAAAGACATATTAGAAATATATTCGGATATGGTGTCATTTTGCTGGGGGGACAGTGTGTGCAGATACTCAGACCCACATTAGGAAGGCCATAGACTGAACGCTCAGGCCTGATTTGAGGTGCGTGGATGAGGGTGGACTTTCTTGAGTTCAGCAGCTCTGTTTATACCTCCATCACTTCCCTCTTGTGTCTCCAGCTGCCGCACATGCCTCACATAAGTGAATGCTTGATGAAAAGAAGTCTAAAGCCCACTGACCTGAGAGACATGACTGTCGGGCAGCTACAAGTGATAGTCAATGACCTCCATTCCCAGATCGAAAGTGAGTGTTGGGTCTGCTTGGCTGTGGGTGTGAGACAGCAAACAGTGGTGCTTCCTGGTAGACTGGGTCCTGTTGGACAGGGTTTTCCTTGAACTGTTTCTTTGTGTTTTCAAGGAAAGCAAGAAAATCTTGGGTTCTTTTTTGCTTTCTGTTACATGTCAGAAGCATTTCACAGTTTTTTCAAGTTTCACCATGGTTACAGGTCCTTTTTGTCTTAACTGCCTGGCTCCTAGTACAGTACATTAATTTAACCCACTTCTGTTTCTAGGACATAATTAAGTAGCTAGAAGTCACTTGGGCAATCATACCTTCTACTTTACTTGTATATAATTTGTTTTAGGTATGACATCACCAGTCAGTCACATTGGACTTATTTTGTGGGATGCTAGGTGGTAAAAGTATATGCTAACTATATGTAAAAATTACAAGGTGACGAAGTATGAGTTCCCCCTGCCCCCACTCCCAGAATAAAGAAATGCTGTGATGTTTAAGTTTTGTGGTCAACTTGACCTGTTTAGTAGTCATGGGGGTATCTCTGAGATTGCTTACAGGAAGGATTAACTAACTAAAGGAGAATGCCCCCTCCTCCTGAGTGAGCCCTTCTTCCAGAGTAGGTGGCCCTCTCAGTAGGGGACAGGATGTAAGGAAACTCCAGAGGAAGGAAATCTGTCTCTTCCTCCCACCTCTCCCCCATCCCCGCTTGTTTTGCTGGTATGTGTATGTGGCATTGGTGATGGTTTCTCTGTCTCTCTGCTTGGACCTGTGAAAGGGGGCCATTTTCTTTTGCCATTATGGAACTTTTCCTGGATCTGCAACTTCAATAAATCCCTTCCTCCCATAACTGTGCCTGGTTTGGAGGTTCATCCCAATGGCGAGTGGCTAACTATGGAAGACAAGTGCCTTAAAACAGAAACACCCAGGAGGGGTGATAACAGTGATGGTATTCACTTGAGGTCATTGGTTGTGAAGAGAACAGGCATTCTTTTGTCCTGACGAGAGACACAGCATCCCCACCAGACAGTGTGGTCAGCAATATTTTATTGATGACTTTATTTCTTTATTCATACATTTATTTATGTATTATGATAAAGGTATTATATATTCACATGAACTTTAAAAAAAATCCTTTCTTTTAGAGATGCATACCGAGGCACTTAGAGCTAGAACAATGTATGTCTGGGATTGCTTTTAAAATCCATAAGAAGCAGGAAAGATAGACAGCTGAAGATGAGCCATGAGCTGATCATTGTGAAAACCGAATGGATATGTGGGACTGTCATTAAATACTGCTCTCTGTTAACTGTATCATTTTGAAATTTTTCATACTGGAAACTTCATATTGATAATGGTGGGGATACCTACCAGGCACCAAAGGTGAGGATATACAGGCACTAAACCAAATAGGAAAAGCTCCCCAGGGAAGATGGGAGAAGTGCTGCACAGTTGTGACGATCTGAGTTTGGAATCTTAGAAACACATACTGCCAGGGCATGGCGCCTGTACGACAGACAGAGAGTCCCTGCAGCTTGCTGGCCAGCTTGTCTAGCAAATCAGTGAGCTCCAGGGCCAGTAAAAATCAGGTAACGTGGAAAGTGATCAGAGGAAGACATGTAACATGCCTCCACATGCACACACATGCTTAAACACACACCACATGCACATGCAAGAAGGGAGGAGAAAAAAGGCTACCAGACAACACAGTGGATCAATAGTTTTTTAACTAGGTCCAAATAAAAAGTTAGGTGTATTTAGTGACTAGTTAATACATTCATTTTTGTTTTAAAATTGAGAAAAAATGGTTTAAAATTTTAATCAAGAAACCATAGGTTTATACAACTTTAAAAAATTATACAACTATTTTACTTTCAGTTTAAAACTAATTGTGAGACTTTTTCTCTGTTTTCTTTTTTTAAAAAATATTTTTATTTATAAAGAGAGAGAGAAAGAGATAGAGAGAGAGAGAGAGAAAGAGAGAGAGAGAGAATGGGTGCTACCAGGGCCTCTAGCACTGCAAATGGACTCCAGATGCATGCACCACTTTGTGCATCTGGCTTTACAACTCAGATCGTTAGGCTTTACAGATGTGATCCTTAACCACTGAGTCATCTCTCCAGCCCATGAGGCTTTTTCTTGTTCATGGGATGGAAAAGCTTTCTAGCACTTTAAAACTAAAAGATCTTCCTTAACTTTTATAAATAATTGTATTTATTTATTTGCAAGCAGAGAGAGATAGAAGAGAGACAGAGTGAGTATGCCAGGGACTCCACCCATTGCAAATGGACTCCAGATGCATGTGCCACCCTGTGCATCTGGCTTTATGTGGGTACTGGGGAATTGTACTTGGGTCATTAGGCTCTACAAACAAGCACCTTAACCCACTGAGCCCTGTCTCCAGCCCAAATTCTTAAATAATAAAATTGCCATCTAGTCCTTTTTAGGAACGGGTGGGATTTTTTTTTATCTGGTAGTGTGCTTCTCTCTTTTTCAAGTTGGACACAGTCTGAACTGAAGGCAAACAGGTGGATCAGCTGATGTCAGGACTCTGAAAGCATCTTCAAGGGGCCATCAGAACAACCCCCACTCCTTTTGTGTAGCTGCTCAGAGTCCCTGTGTAGTGAAGGTTCTCCCTGTGCCTGGAATGGGCAGCTGCAGTTCCTAGATTCTCTGGGGAGAAAAGGAAGAGAAAGAAAGCCCTGATTCTTCATGCTTTTCTAGGGCAGGAGCCACACTATCCCAGAGCACTGATTGCAGAAGGGTTGGAGATATTCCCATCTACAGGGACTGGGGAGGTTTCTCAATGGTTAGAGCACTGAGTGGGTAAGAGGGCTTGCTGTGTAAGCCTGAGGACTGAGCTCAATCCCCAGCACCCACATAAAAAGCTGAGCATTGTCACACAGACCTGTAGCCACAGTCCTAGAGGTGGTAGACGCAGGGGAATCACTGGGGATACTAGTCCCCCAGTCTCAACCTCAAAGAAACAAAGTAGAAGTACATGGAGGACACCCCGAGTTCTGCTCTGGCCTCCACACATGCCCATGGGCACATGCACACATACACACACACACACACACACACACACACACAAGAAACATTTCCATCTACACGTATTTGCTTCCTGGCATTAAGTCCAAGGAATGTTTCCCTGACATTGTTTTCTACAGATTTTAAAGGAATCAGCTCCTTAGGTCTTACACATGCAACAATTGCAGAAATCGAACTTTCCAGTATTTTCAGATCATGCTGTTTCTGGGTGTAGCTCCTTTTCCTAGAGCCCCATGAAGGCTTGAGCATGCCTGACAGGCCTCTTCTCCCAACCGAGTGTCGTGTGCATCGGGTGATGAGGGGCTCCTCTGCTCCTTCTCTCGGAGTAGCATCCTGAAGATGAAAGATGCAAAACTGAATATGTCCACATGCCGGTGCTCACATTTCTTTAAACAAAATGCTGCTGTTTTCTAACAAGCTAACGTTATTTTCCCACTGTAATATGACTGCAACTGAAAATACAGGTTGAGCATCTTGATATCTGAACTCTGAAATGTCCAAAGAGTTTTAGATTTTGTAAGATTTCAGACTTTGGATTTTTGGATTAAGAATCCTTAATTCGTAAAATCTATGAATATTCTTCAAATTAATATTCAATCTATGAATATTACTCAAAAATCTCAAATGTATGAGATCTTCTGGCCCCAGTTATTTCAAATAAGGAATATATAACCTATATATTTTTCCTTTTCTTCCAATACCTCTTGAATTATGCAAACTGGTTATGTTTCTCCAATGAATAGCTTCACCTGGAGGCTAACATAACAAGTCTACATTAAAGCTGGAGATCATGGCTCAACCTTAAACTTGAACACTCAGAGGCTGGGGTAGAAGGATGGCTCTGAATTCTAGACAAGCCTAGGCTAGAGAGAGTGAGCTAGCTCCAAGTCAGCCTGAGTTAAAATAAGATCCTGCCTCCAAAAACATCAACAACAAAAGTCTACATTGCAAATCCGTTTTATGATGTGTAACTGTTTCTGTGTATTTGCATGTCTATAACACAGGCACAATGGCCTGTCCATAGACCTGCTCTGACGTGGGTGCAGCCTGATCTGGTTTATTGTTTCTTTCTTGACCCCAGGCTTGAACGAAGAGTTGGTCCAGCTGCTCCTCATCCGAGATGAGCTGCATACAGAGCAGGATGCCATGCTGGTGGACATTGAAGACTTGACCAGGTCAGTCTGGCTTCCCCTGTTGCAGAGGAGAGGAGTTCAGAGTAGACCGAGATCAAAGAGTCAGGGAAAGAATTGTCTCTAGAGAACGTCTTCCCTTACTTCTGTGCCTGATATACCTTAGCTGATTAGAGGAGGACCCCAAGTCATTCCACAGTGGTTTCCACATATGAGCACCCACATGGTGCTCCGGATAATGCCCCTCTTCTCTGTATTGCTGGACACACCCTGTCCCTCCCACGTGGACACTTATTTGCTCTTGGTCCCACCTGCTGGTCAATTCTCTTTCCTGTCAGCACAGATGACACCAGCTTCATTCATTGTTGTGTTCCAGATTTTGGCACAGGGCCTGCTATGCATGTAGTAGGTCCTCAGTATTGACAGTTGATAAAAAGGAATCTCTGTGAGGTTTAAGTGAATTGTATCATTGAAAAAACAATAACAGTTAAATGGTGGGCTGGAGAGATGGTTCATCAATAAGAGTGCTTTCTCTGCATGAAGACCTGGGGAGGCCCGAGTCTACTTGAGTTCCATTCCCCAGCACCCATGTAAACAGCTGGTGTGGCCAGGCATGTCTTTAATCCCAGTCATGTAGAGAACAGAGAATCACTGGGGCTCACAAAAAAAAAAAAAAGCAAGCTCCAAAATCAGTGAAAGGAAAAAAAAATCAGATGAGTGTTGGAGGGGGGACATCCAGCATTCTTCTCTAGCCTCTGCCTGGACAGGCACCACATCAGTACATTCGCACGCATGCACCACACATGCAAGAGGAAGTTAAATGGTTGAGTAAAGCCTTTTAGTTTTATGAACTGAAACCCTTATTTCATTAGCTGCAGCGAAGTCTTTGTCACTGGACATCAGAATGTTTCTTGAACTGAGTTTCTTGAACTTGAACTTGTGAGGCTCTTGAGCATCCTTATGAAAGGACACATCAGCAGGGTCGTGTGGTGATCTGTAATGGGGACCATGTTAGGAGAGGGAGAGCTGCTGTGATCTTGTCCCTGGGTTCCTATATTGCTGTGTACTTGTAGCCCCTGCATGGGGCAAAAATGCTGTTGTTGCTTCCTTAG
>PVHP010030968.1:0-21298 GCA_004024765.1 Zapus hudsonius | reverse complement strand
AGAGAGAGAGAACGCGAGAGAGAGCGTGAGTGCACACCAGGGCCACCACTTTGTGGTTCTGGCTTATGTGGATCCTGGGGAATTGAACCCGGGGCCTTAGGCACTGGAGGCAAGTGCCTTACCCGCTGAGCCATCTCTCCAGCCCACTGGCACACCTCTTGTCAGATGGCCTAGCACATGGCTTTGACCACGTCCTCAGGAGTTCGCAGCCATCTAGATGCCTGCTCAACTGTGAACCAAAGTAATATTGTTGCAAGTTGCTAAAACCTCAGTGTCAAAGGTGAAAGACAAGACTTAGTAACTGGCCAGATGTGGTGGTGCACGCCTTTAATCCCAGCACTCGGGAGGCTGAGGCGGGAGGATCACCATGAGCTCGAGGCCACCCTGAGACTACATAGTGAATTCCAGGTCAGCCTGGCCTAGAGCAAGACCCTACCTCAAAAAAATACATAAAAATAAAATAAAAAAGAATGAACTTTCCTAGAAATGTGTGAACTTAAACATCATCTAAGAAGTTAGGAGGGAAGAAACCACAGAATGCCACCGTTCAGCATCGAGAGACCCTTCAAGGTCCGGAATGGTAACCAGCCACCAGATGCCAGTTAGTGCAGTGCTGGAAGGCACTGCACAAGCTGCCATGGGAAGCTGAACAACAACAGCTGGAGTAAACAGACCACTGGCATGAAACACAGTCTGCGGCCATGAGTAGGCTGACCACACCTCCTACTGGGAGAGAACAGTGAACCAAGAAAGGAGCACTCGTGCAATGGAGAAACCTGGGCCTGGGGGAGACAATCAACAGCTTTTAGATTCGGCCAAATATTCCACTTAGTGAAGGGGAGCCCTTGACGGGAACTGGGGATTCAGGGCGATAGGCACCGGATCCCGTACTCTTGGGCTCACAAGAAAAGAGGCACTATGGGAGCGATTGACGGGGAGGCTACTAAAAATAGAATCTAGGTAATCCAGAATTGTGTCTATTTATTAACCTGTACTGATCTCACTCTCCGATGGAGATTGTGTTTGTATTTTTCAGGATGCAGCGAGAGAGCTGGGGACAATATAACCCTACCAACCGACCACAGGCAGAAAGCTGAGATCCTGGCAAGAGATGAGCCACCACAGTCATATCGTGGAGGATCCATATGGAACCCCACAGAGAATGATGGGATGAACAAGGGACAGAGAGAGAGAATGGGGGCTGGTGAGATGGCTCAGCGGTTAAGGCCCTTGCCTCCAGTGCCTAAGGCCCCAAGTTCAATTCCCCAGGACCCACATAAGCCAGACCCACAAGGTGGTGGCCCTGGTGCTCTCTCTCTCTCTCTCTCTCTCTCTCTCTCTCTCTCTCTCTCTCTGTATCTTTCTGCTTGAAAATGAATAAATAAAATTTTTTTTTGTTTTTGTTTTTCGAGGTAGGGTCTCGCTCTATCCCAGGCTGACCTGGAATTCACTCTGTGGTCTCAGGGTGGCCTCTAACTCATGCAATCCTCCTACCTCTGCCTCCCGAGTGCTGGGATTAAGGGTGTGTACCACCACGCCTGGCTATAAATAAAATATTTAAAAAAGAAAATGGGCATGCTAGGGCCTCCAGCAGCTGCAAACAAACTCCAGATGCATGTGCCACTTTATGCATCTGGCTTTATGTGGGTACTGGGGAATCAAACCCATGTTGTTAGGCTTTGCAGACAAGTACCTTAACCACTGAACCATCTCTCCAGCCTTCATCTTTCTTACCCTCCCCCAGGCATATAACTTTCTGGATTTTTGCTGTGTGTTCTGACTTCCCAGAGTTTCTGAAACCCTTAGCACAGGAACTGGGAACCTGACTTCAGCCAGAAAAAGAAGGGTCCGTCTACCCTGATCATATGAGGCCATGTTACCAGAATATTGGCAAGTGCATGAGGAGAATACCACAGCTATTCTTCTCTCTGTTCAGAAAAGAAGTAAAGAGCAGGCAACTTTGATGCAGAAATACTCCGTCTTCCTAACTTGGGGGCGAGGGCTTGTGTGGAGTTGGGAAGAGTACTACCATCTCTAGAAAATCTACCCTTTCCCTGTGGTTTCCTGACAATGTCCACCACAGGCTCATGTATGCGAACACTGGGTTTCCAGCTGGTCGTGCTGCTCTAGAAGTTTGTAGAACCTTTAAGGAGGTGTCGCCTAGCTGGAGCAAGTGGGTCACTGAAGGCGGAGGGGGTTGAAGTTTTATAGATCCCTGCTGAGGCTGAATGCAGCAGCCCCAGGCTCCTCCCCCACCCTTTCCCTACCATGATGGGCCCGCAAACTGTAAGTCATAATAAGTCCTTCAAACTTCAAGGTGTTTGGTTCCAGGGATGAGAACGCTAACCCATTGTCATGGTTTGATCCAGGTGTCCCCCACACACAAATGAATGTGTTCTGATAGATCGATCCTCAGCTGATGGCAGTTTGGGTTTTACAACCTCGATGGAGCTGTGTTGTTGGGGGCGAGCTTATGGGGTTATAAGCCAGCTTCCCCTTGCCAGCGTTTGGCACACCTTCCTGCAGCTGTTTGCAGTGCAGTAGCAGAGGTGATGTCCAGCCCTCTGCTCGTGCCATCGTTTTCCCTGCCAGGATGGAGTCTCCCCTCGAGTCCGCAAGCCAAATAAGCCCATTCCTCCACAAGCCGCTTTTGCTTGGGTTCTTTCTGCGCAGCAACTAGAAAGCTGACCGCAACACCCATACCCTGCCCACGTCTTTGTCTCCTGTGCCTCTCACTGACATTTGGTAAGATCTCTGAAAAAGTGTTGTATTTATTTGCAGGAAGAGAGAAGAAATGGTCATGCCAGAGCTTCTTGCCGCTGCAGATGAACTCTGGATACATGCGCCACTTTGTGCATCGGGCTTTATGTGGATGCTGGGTCATTGAGCCTGGGCTGCCAGGCTTTGCAAGTAAATGTCTTTGACCGCTGAGCCATCTCTCCAGCCTCTTAATAAATAAGATCTTGTATCAGGGACCTGGCGAGATGGCTCAGCAGTTAAGGTACTTGCCTGCAAAGCCTAACAACCCAGGTTCAATTCCCCAGTATCCATATAAAGCCGGATGCACAAAGTGGTGAATGCATCTGGAGTTCATTTGCAGCAGCTAGAAGCTCCGGTGTGCCCATTCTCTCTCTCTCTCTCTCTCTCTCTCTCTCTCTCTCTCTCTCTCTCTCTCTCTCTCTCTCTGTCTGTCTCTTAGCAAATAAATATTTTTAGAAGATCTTTACATTGATAAAGACAGCCCAGTCCAGGAGACCCTTCTGGTGCCATAGGAACAGCATGGCTGAGTTCTTGTGCCTCCTTGTGCTCCCTGTAAATGAAAACCGTGGGTGGCAGATCAGTGATGACAGCCATGTCATTTCCCCCAGTGTTTGTAAGCTTTGAGCAAAACTGCTGAAGGGGGCTCTCCAACAGGAGGTGATAACACTTCAGTGCCATGCTGGATGAGAGAAGCGTGAAGAATAAGTGTGATGGTGGCACAGGTAGGAAGATTTCGGTGAGTTTTGAGGCCACTCTGAGAGACTACATAGTGAATTCCAGGTCAGCCTGGGGATAGAGCGAGACCCTAGATTGTGTGTGTGTGTGTGTGTGTGTGTGTGTGTGTGTGTGTGTGTGTGTGTGTGTTGGAGAGATGGCTCAGTTAAGGCACTTGCCCGCAAAGCTTAATGACCCTAGTTCGTGCCCCCAGGGCCCACATAAAACCTGTTGCAGAATGGCACATGCATTTGGAGGCCCTGGCTTGCCCATTCTTTCTCTCTTTTTCTAACCCTCTCCTGGCAAATAAATAAATATTTTAAAAATAGTTTTTAAAATTAGGAAAGATGACAGTGGGCTGCTGTGTAGAAGGTAGGAAGAGGCCCCGGGCTGTGGGAAGGATAGAGGAGAGAATTTGGGACACCGGAGGAACAGAGAAGGGGTGTCAGAGAGAGGTTCTTATATAACTTCCTCAGCGATGACGGGTTGGTCCAATGACTCAGAGGGACTTAGAAGCGTGAAGCATTCAAGTGACCTCTTCCGCCCCCCTGTGGTGTCATCTCTGAGCTCTGAATCAGTAGGAGAGAGGAGCAAACTTCATCAAGCCACCAGGATGAATTCCAGGGAGGAGCTGCCATGTGTGCAGGCAGCATGCTAAGTGCCAAGCTTATGTGTCCCTCTGTGGACAAAGGTGCTGGAGTTTCATAGGAATCAGCCTCTCATCAGCCTGCTGTTCCTCAGTTCCTCTTGTCTGTGCATGGAGACATAGCGGCACATTCATGGACAATCCTGTCTATAAGATGACTATTGTTATTTAGCTTCTTAGATACGTATATGTTCATTAATGTTGACTGTCTTTGTTTGTGTGTGTGTGTGTGTGTGTGTGTGTGTGTGTGTGTGTGTGTGTGTGTGTGCAGGTGCATACACCCTGTGCACACACATATGGAGGCTAGAGAAGATGTCTGGTGTCCTTCTCTATGGCTCTTCCACTTTATTTCCCTGAGACAGAGTCTCTTCTCCCTGAACCTGGAGCTCTCCTTTTTTCAGCTAGACTGGAAGATAGTGAGTCCCAGTAATCCTCAGAGGCATGCTCGTCCATGCCTGGCCTTATAGATGATAGATGATAGATAGATAGATAGATAGATAGATAGATAGATAGATAGATAGATAGATAGATGATAGGTAAATAGGTAGATGGATAGATGGACAGATGGACAGATGGACAGACAGACAGACAGACAGATAGATAGATGATGGACGGACGGACAGACAGACAGACAGATAGATGATGGACGGACGGACAGACAGACAGACAGACAGATAGATGGATGATGGATGGATGGATGGACGGACGACAGACAGACAGACAGATAGATGATGGATGGACGGACAGACAGATAGATGGATAAATGATAAAGAGATAGAGATATATTTGTAAGGAGAGAGAATGAGAATGAGCATGCCAGAGTTTCTAACTGCTGCAAACAAATGTGTCACTCTGTGCATCTGGGTACTGGGGAATTGAACCCGTGTCATTAGGCTTTGTAAGCAAGCACCTTAGCGGCTGAGCCATCTCTCCAGCCCCAGGCCTGGCTTTTTATGTGAGTGCTCAGGATTGAACTTGGGTCCTCATGCTTGCCCAACGAGTGTTCTTAGCCACTGAGCCATCTCCACAGTTTCTGCCCAGTTTTCATTTTGTTGATTATTTCGTTAAGATAGTTCTCTCAGGGCTGGGGAGATGGTACAGTGGTCAAAGGCACTTGCTTGCAAAGCCTAATGACCTGGGTTCAATTCCCCAGTACCTACATAAAGCCAGAGACCTGGAGTTTGTTTGTAGTGGCAAAAGGTCCTGATATGTCCTTTCCTTCTCTCTCTTTCTCTCTCTCTCTCTCTGCTTGCAAATAAATAAATAAATAAATTTTAAAAAGATATGTGGCTGGAGAGATGGCTTAGTGGTTAATAGGGGTGTAGTTCAATTGGTACAGTTTGTACAGTTCTTACCTAATACGCTTGCAAAGCATATTAGCATATCTTTGCCTGCAAAGCAGAAGGACCCTAGTTCGATTCCCCAGTGCCTATGTAAAGCCAGATGCACAGGGTGGCTGGAATTCCTTTGCAGTGGCTGGAGGCCCTGGCCCACCCATTCTTTGTGTCTGCCTCTGTCTCGCTCTCTCTCAAATAAATAAATACAATATTTTAAAAAAATAATAAAACAAAAAAATAAAAGATATTTCTCTCCTCTCACCAAAATGGACACATTGTGTTGTTGTTTTTTTTCTGGTTCCCAAAGATGAGCATTGTGGTTTGAACAGAAAATTTCCCCATAGGCTCATGTGTCCAAACACTTGATCGCCTATTGGTGGCGCTGTTTGGGAAAGTTGTGTAACTTTGGGAGATGGAGCCTTGCTGGGGGAGGACCTTGAGGGGTTCTCCCTGGGCCCCACATGCTGTTTGCTCTGCTTTCTCAGGGCTGGTGTGATGATGCCCTCCAGGCTTTCACTCTGGTTCGCCATGCCTTCCCCACATTGAGGAAATCTCCCTTGGAAGCTAAGCTTAATGAAACCCTTTTCCTCCCATAAGCTGCCTCTGGTTGGGTCTTTGCTTTCAACAAGGAGACAGTGAGAGTCACACAGTTAGAGTGAGGAGGCGCCTTCCCTGAGATGAATTAAATGGATTCAAGCAGAAGGAGCTTGCCCCTTGGGAACTGGCTTCCATGGAAAGGAGAACATGACAGAAGGCTTGCTGACCTCCCGTCATCTCATCAAGGAGGTCACATTAGTAGCCCACTGTGGGGACACGCTGTTGAGAACAGAGTGGAGACACCACTCAAGTCCCCAGGGGAGGTTGTCAGCTGCAGGCACAGGCTGGAACCCTCTGCCTCTTCCTGGCAGCAAGGCTGGCATGTGACCACCCATGTGGAGGAGGGAGTGCCACTAGAGACCAGAGAACATTCCACATCTGTCCCTTTGTGAAGAGGGGAGGTGTCCCCTGGGACAAGCTGCTCCTCAGGCTCCAGAGCCATCCCTGCTCAGGTGATGGAAGGACCACTCAAAGATTTTCACTTCACTAAATCTTTCTGTTGATATTCTAGACAAAGTCCCTTCCCGTTTGGAAAAATGCTTCTTTCCTGTCCCTCCCACACCTGTGCTTGCCTTGTGGGCTGTGGTTCAGAGCCGTGGTACCGAAAGCTGAGCACCTCCTGGTCACACGCTTGGTGCACACCCAGGTTCGTTCTCGGCTAGGTGTACGAATAGCTGACACTTTTCTTTGAACTCTTCTAGAATGCTGTGACATCATCTCAGGCATGATGCCATACCGTAGAACATGGAAGAAAGCAACCCATTCGTAAATGCACATGTCTGCTGAGGTCATTCTGGCTTTTGAAGTTCAAGTGGAATTCACTTGCACCTTGATTCTTCCAAGAGAGGGATGCTTCCCGTAGCTTGGGGGTCTGTAATGGTTTGAATGTGAACGTCTGTCCCCCATAGCCTCTGAAATTTTTGATTAAGGTCAGGCTACCTACTTAAGTCTCCCGCAGCCTGCCAGAGGAGGTGTCCCTGGGGGAGATCTTGTCGTCCAGCCCTAAGGTAT
Organism: Zapus hudsonius; assembly: GCA_004024765.1. Classification (NCBI taxonomy): domain Eukaryota; kingdom Metazoa; phylum Chordata; class Mammalia; order Rodentia; family Dipodidae; genus Zapus; species Zapus hudsonius. The sequence goes on along the minus strand of PVHP010030968.1, from coordinate 14,233 downwards.
GTTAAGAGTGCCAGCCCTACTGGATGTAGAAAGAGCAGTTTTGAGCTCTGGCTGTTCGAGATTGCTGGCTGTTTGGTGACATCTCTCTGCTATGGATCTAGGGAAGTGAGCCAGCTTCTTCTGCCAACTGATGGTGTTTCCCCTGGATTCTGTCAGCCTGAAATAAACCCTTTCCTCCCATCAGCTGCTTCTGGTTGGGTGTTTGTCCCAGCAATGAGAAATAAGTCATAAAGTAAGTACAATAGGTGGATGTGGGTGGGGGGCTTTTTTTTTTAAATTCATCAGCTCTGTTTCTCTGCTTCTTGGGGTTGGTGCCGCCACAGCACCTGTGCCCACTCCTCTCTCTTCTTGCTGCATTGTTTCACGTTAGAAATCCCCTGTGATGATTTTCCCGGAGAATATCAGCCCCACAAGAGCCTGACTTTAACTGAGGGTTCTAAGTCAGAGAAGGAATTTATATTTCAACATTGCATATCCCTTAAATCAAATGAAAATATCCCATGAAAAAGCCCCAGAGGTGCTCATTAGTTTTCTCTCGTAACTCCCCATACATTCATTATACACACATATATATATACAATTTATATATATAATATATAATATATAATTTAATTTTTTTAGAGAGTATGGTTGTGCAAATAAACGCCAGATACGTGCATCACGTTGTGCACCTGCTTTACGTGGGTGCTGGGGAATGGAACCCAGCAGGCAGGTTTTGTAAACAAGTGCGTTTTAACTACCGAGCCATCTCCCTAACCCTGGAACAGACATTTGTGAAGGTCAAGGTCTCTGGCAAATCCCATTTCAGTGTGGAAATCAAGGTGAAACTCGGGACAGCAGGAACCAGTGAAAATGAGAGTTGAATGTGAGACAGAGGGACTTGATCCGTTTCAGCGTTAGTGAAAAACAGGGACAGTGTTGATCCAGATGGAATTTCACAAAGATTCGTTTTGCATGTTGGAATCCAACAGATTGGGAAGGGAGATTCTGGGGCTCCAGCTGGGGGGGGGCTTGTGTGGAACACTGCTCTGATGTGCAACCCAGCCCCCCACATCTTTTCTGTATTCTTACCAGTCTGGGGTTTTCCTCCTACACCTCAGACGAGGCTAATGGAGGCCTTGTTTTCTTTTTGCTTGGCAAATGCTAAATAATTCATTGGTGTTTGCACATGAGACCTCGTTGCTTATTTCCTTATGATAAATCGTCTAGGAGAAAATGGCTTTAATAGAAAAACCAATATCAGTAACCACAGGGCTCTCTCATGAAAAATGAACACTGCTTGCTTTTGATTCTCACTTAAGGGGTGTTAACTGCCCGCTTCGCTCAGAGCTTTGAGAAACCTCAGTCTGGTACTGCAATGTCTCCCCGTTGCGTAGAACATATGGGGTGTAATGGATGACAGTGAACGAGGATGTTGTACTAGTCTGGGTTCTTTTATACCTGGGGTCACAGGTCAGAGCCTTCTCCAGAAATGGAAATCATTTCCTAGAACTGAAACAGATACCCAGGAAAGGTTACTATGGCGATCCATCTGTGTTCTTTAGGATGCAGAGATTTCAAGTCATGACGTCTGCTCTGCATGAAGACTCCTGCGTGGGCCAGGAGACCCGGCATCTCTATGCACCCACCCTTCAAATTCCCTCTGAGAAAAAGCAGGGTGGTTTGAAGGTGAAATGTCCCCTGCGTTGGACCTGAGCTGGTGGTGGTGTTTTCAAGAGGCTGTGGAACCTTTAGGAGATGGGACCCAGAGGAAGCCAGGGGCCAGGTCTTACAGTTGTAGTCTAGCCCTGTTTTGGGCGAGATTTCGCATCCTGTTTCCTGGTCTGATGAGATGTGAACCAATCGTCACAAGTCCTCGCTGTTATGGAGCTGCCTTTGCCTTGCCTTCCCCACCATGATGGACTGGGTCCCTTCAGATCATGAACCCAAACACATCTTTCCTCTTAGAAGTTTTTCTCAGATGTTTGGACACAACTATGAGAAAAGTAATACAGGCAGAAACACAGAGCAGCTTACCTCCCCTTCCCCTCGGCTTTGCCTCCTGTGGTAGTTTGAATGTATGTCCCCATAGACTCAGGTGTTTTATTAAAGCTTGTAGTTTGGCTCTCCAGCTGCCTGGCTGGAGGAGGTGCCACTGAGGGCAGATCCTGGGGTCCAGCCCTAAGGTGTGTTTGGAGAAGGATCTGATTTCCAGCAGAAAGGTATGCAGAGCTGTCTGAGCACTAGCAAGGCCCCTGCTGCTTGCTGCCCATTAGTTCTTGTAGCTTTGGGTTTTCATGGGCGGTTTGGTAGTTTCTCTGGCTGGGATTAAAGGCGTTCACCACCGTGCCCAGCCGATGTACAGAAGAAGCCACTGATGGATCTCCTCTTGGATCTGTAAACGGAAATAAAACCCTTCCTCCCGTAAACTGTGTCTGGTTTGGATGTTCATCCCAACAACGTGAAGCTGACTACAACACCTTCTGTAATGTGAAAACAGTAACAAATGGACACCTGCTGTGAATCTCAAGTGAAGTGACAGCTACAAAGTGCTTTGTACAGTGTCTGGTGCATAAGTTTCCAATAAATACCAAGTAAGTTTCGGTTTTCAATGAAATTATAGGGCTGGAGAGATGGCTCACCAGTTAAGGTAGTTGGTTACCTGCAAAGCCTAACAACCTGGGTTGGATCCCCAGTAACCATGCAAAGCCAGATGCACAAAGTAACGCATGTGTCTGGAGTTCATTTCCAGCAGCTAGAGACCCTGGCATGCCCGTTCCTCCCGTGTGGTAGGGCACAGCTTTAATCCCAGCACTCTGGAGGCAGAGAGAGGAGGATTGCTATGAGTTCAAGGCCAGTCTGAGACTACATAGTGAATTCCAGGTCAGGCTGGGCCAGAGCAAAGATCCTGAAAAAACAAAAACTAAAATAAAATTTAAAAATTATATAAAATATATTATCACTGTAAAAAAAAATGGAACTATTACAGTTAAGGCCCTTCAGCAATTAACCTTCTGGTTCCCTCTCCTCTGAGAGGTGAGCACCCCCACTGCATTTCTGGGTATCTTTCCTCATCTCTTGCTATGCATTGATAACATTTTCTTCTCCAAAGGAACTACAGAATGTTCCATAGTTCTCCCACCACGGGAATATTTCAGAGAGCAGGTCAAGTTAATAACATTTTAACGACTTCAGACTTTGCAGGCAGAGCCTCTAGCTGCTAGGCCCGCTCTCATTCCAATACCTCCTTGCTTCTATTCTGCTGGCGGTCCTGGGAATTCAGCTCTGTGGGACTTGACGTTGATGATAACACAATGTCAAAAAGAACCCACAGCGGGGCCGTCTGTTCTTGGCTGCAGGTCACTGCCCTGTGTTTGGATCGGTTACTCTGCTTGTATTTTGAAATCATGAACATAGTACTCACTGTTCTTTCATTGATGACTGTCCAGGGATGCCAGAGGTAATCACAGGAAATTTAATTTGTCAGAGTAAGAGAAGACGTCTTGCCAAATACAAGTAAAAGTTAAAAAAAAAAATTCAAAACCTGAACAAATTCACGCCTCATCTGGTGGTTGATTAGTTCTGCAAATGACCATAAGTAACATGAAAGGGGGAGAGGGCTGTCAGACAGACAGATCTGCAAGTAGATGGCTTTCACTGCTAAGCCCTGTGTAGTCATACGTTCAAGGCTTATAAATGATTCCCTTGTGACTAACAAGTTTATCTTCCTTTTTTTCCTTCCTCCTATCCTGTCTTCCTTCTTTCCTTCCTAGGCTCCATGCTGTAAATCGACTATATTAAAGCTACCAGGAAACATTGTCTCTTGTTAATGGTGTCCTAGGGGAGTTATTTCCTTTAGAAATGGAGAAGCATAAATTTGGTAAATTCTGACTTGGGGCTATTAGACTTGGTCTCCTTAAAATGAAATCCTTGGCTGCTCAGGTTCAGCTAACACTAAATGAGACGAGGTCCTGCTCTCGGCGCTGTGGAAACATGTAATAAGACATGATTCTCCCAACAGGCTTAATTCTATGCATGGGGGTCATGTGTTTAACAACTTGCTCCAGGTTCACAGGGTTTGTGAGTAGCAAAACCAGGACTGAAATTCAGCTCTCTTATATTGTTGGCCTCACAACTGCCCATTACAAAGGTCTGACATTCAACTTCTCTGCCCCCAGACAACCTGGGATAGAGGGAGGAGAGAAGGGAAAAGGGAGGGGAGGGGAAGGAGGAGGGCATTCATTATCCTGTGGTCTCTGGAGGGGATGCAGATTTAAACCCCAGCTCTGTAGCCTGCTGGCTCTAAGCTTCTATACTTCTCAGAGTCTTGGTCAACTTATCTGTCAAAACAGAACAAGACCAACCACAGAGAGCATGTACACGGATCAGAAAACGTGGGGCTAAGATACCTGGCCTGTGGCAGACGGTCCCTAATTGTGTGCAGCTCTTGTGATAACCCCTAGAAGTAAGAGTGAGCCTTGTGTAGTTATCATTCCAGACGATGGTGCTTACAGGAGAGGAACCAGTGAGAGTTCCATGGCCAATTACACATTCTCTGTGTGGTTTCCTTACCCTGTGCCACAGACTCGTACACAACATAGTGAGGCCAGGCGTGCTGTGGTGGCGCTCACATTTAATCCCAGAGGCAGATGTAGGGGGATGGATGTGAGTTCGAGGCCAGCCTGGGACTACAGAGTGAGTTCTGGGTCAGCCTACCTTAAAAAGAAAGTAAACTCATCGAGGCAGAAAATCAGAGGTTGCAGAGAACTCAACACTAAAGGAAACTTATAATGTGCTCTTCAAGGCTCAGGAAACCTAGTGGAAGAGGGGATGGAAAGAATGTAAAAGCCACAGGCTGGAGAGGTGGCTCAGCAATTCAAAGCACTTGCTTGCAAAGCAAGGTTCGATTCCCCATGAGTCTGGCGTTCATCTGCAGCGGCAAGAGACCCTGGAGTGCCCACTTTCTGCTCTCTCTCTCTCTCTCTCTCTCTCTCTCTGTCTCTTTTGCAAATAAATAAATATTTTTAAAGAATGTAAGATGGGCTGGAGATATGGCTCAGCAGTTAAGGCACTTGTCTCCAGTGCCTGAGGTCCCCAGTTCAATTCCCCAGTACCCACATAGGCCAGATCCACAAGGTGGTGGCCTTGGTGTGCTCTCTCTCTCTCTCTCTCGCTGTCTCTCTCTCTCATCATCTATCTCCTGTATCTCTCTGCTTGAAAATGAAAAAATAAAATATTTTTAAAAAAACAAAAAAATAAAGAATATAAGAGCTATAAGGTGGGAAGGTGTACTCTGAGGCATTGTCCTGTCCCCCCATCCCCCACTCCCCAGCCCCCAGCCCCATTCATGACCCCACAGTGATTACCGACAACCCCACTGAGAGGGGCCCTCAGTGGACTGGGGGCCAGAAGTGGGCACATAAGAGGATCACCCAATGGGACTGCAATATGCAACCTGTTCATACAGTAATGTTTGCAATTTTTTAAAAGAAAAAACTGATTTCAGCATCATCCACTCCCAGTGCAGGAGAGGTTGCAGTTGGCCAAGAAGGGATGATAGGTGAGAAGTCTTGACTGGACTGTAGTGGGGATCACTTAGCGCCTCTTCGGGGGGCTGGGCTCTGGCTCTTCACCACTTACTCTCCCAGGTAAACAGCCTGTATCTTGTCTTTCTCTCCATTTGTGGTCCGGCCACTTGAGGGTACCCCACACAGAGAAGTCTGTGAGGACAGGCAGAGCCACGAGGCCACAAGTGTCTTTAAATTTTTTCCAGGAGAGAAGAAAAAAATTTTTTAAGCCAGGATCTCCTGACACTGCAAAGGAACTCCAGGATGCATGCACCATTTTGTGCATCTGGCTCTGTGTGGGTACTGGGGGATCCAACCTAGGTCGTCATGTAATGGGAAAGTCGGGGTTCCCAGCTAGTTTCAACACACCTTAAAACAGAGTACCCGGATTCTTGTTCTATAAAATTAAAGAATTAAGATCATAGACCACCAGAGGATAAAGTGTAGTGTGAGGCTTTTATTTAAAAGAAAAGGAGAAGTTACAGAGATCTCCAGCCACTAGTGAGGAGCGAGCACATGGGGGAGGTTTTAGCCACATAGCTATGAAATCTGCTGGCCAGCCAAGCATGGGAGAAGGGAAAATATGAGGGTTCCCAGGTCCCTGGTGGCTGTGGTGAGGGGGCCTTACCTAGACCTGGAGATTCAGATGTCTCTGCTGGGCAGCCATGAGGGCAAAGAGAGCATTCCTTTCTTTTCCCGGTGAGCCAGAGAGACAGCTGGTTGGTCTGTCTTTGACCAATCAGTTTAGTAAGAGACACCTCCACTCAAGGGGAGGAGCTCAGGTAAGCAAGAGACAGGTGGAGCCTGCCTGCAAGCCCAAGTCCAAGGACACTCCTGGTTACCTTTGGGTCCCGGTCACCCTAACCTGTCACAGTCAGGGTTTGCAAGTAAGTTCCTTTAATCACTGAGCCTTCTCTCAGTGATTCCCCCAAGGAATTTTTAAAAATATTTTCATTTATTTGAGAGAGTATGGGTATGCCAGGGCCTCTTGCCACCGTAAAGAAATTCCAAATGCATGCCCTACTTTGTGTGTCTGGCTTTATGTGAGAACAGACACATTGAATCCAGACCAGCAAGCTTTGCAAGCAAGTGCCATTAACCACTGAACCATCTCTCCAGCCCCCAAGGAAGTTTTTAAAATATTTTTATTTATTTGAGGGAGAAAGAGAAAGGCAGAAAGAGAGTGACTATGAGCCACTGCAAAAGAACTCCAGACACAGTCTCCACTTTGTGCATCTGACTTTACATGGGTCTGAGGAATAGAACCCAGGCCATCAGGACTTCAGGCTTTGCAAGCAAGCACCTTTAACTGCTGAGCCATCTCTCCAATCCAAGGAATTTAAAAAAATTATTATTTATTTTAGTTAATTCATTATTCACATGTGCACGTGTGATGGAGTCTCTTGCCTCTGGAAACAAATGCCAGATGCATGCACCACTTTTTTAAAAAATCTTAAATATATGTTTATTGTCCATAATGAGTTACATTATTCAGTGGGCAAACAATGAGTTGTTATCTCCAATTCCCCAATGCCCCCCCTCCCCATACCCAATCAGCTGGATATCCTCCTCCGTGTACCGTCTGGATCAGTCCTTGTGGCAGGGGACCCTGGATAGCCTAGTACTCAGCCCGGTCCTCCTGGCCCAAGTGTGTTGTTACTGAGGGGTGCCATGCCTCTGGGTAGTCTCCCCCACCATGGCTCTCACAGTCTTTCCGCCCCCTCTTCCGCTCAGTTCCCTGAGTCGTGGTGGGTGAGTATTAAGGCTGCTTTAAGATTGCATGCACCACTTTTTGTGTCTGGCTTTATGTGGGTGCTGAGGAATTTAACCTGGGTCAGAAGGATTTGCAAGCAAGCACCTTTAACCACTGAGCCATCTCTCCAGACTCGACCAAGAGGAATGCCTGTGGATTCCTAATCAGACCAAGTTGACCACAGAACTTAACCCTCACAGGCTGGCGCCTCATTTGCAGGCCCCTGAGCTCATTGCAGCCGTGACAACCGGCCCCTCACGGTGGGGATTTTAGGACTGTGACCCATGAATTGTTTGGTTCCCATTTCTATTTTTAACTTGGGACTCCTCCCTGATTTCTGGTTTCTGAGGGTCTCCATGTTCTTTTTCTGAATTGGAAAGAAATATTGTAAAAAAAATATTTTTTTCTTTAAGCATTCTAGAATTCTGGGAGTTAGAAAACATTTCTTTTCATATCAACTCTAAAATTTGTATGGACCAGGGTTGGATCTGCAGTTAGATAGTTAAGCTTAGCATACTTTTAAAAAATATTATTTCTTTATTTGAGAGAGAGTGAGAGAGAAAAAGGCAGAGAGAGAGAGAGAGAGAGAGAGAGAGAGAGAGAGAGAGAGAGAGAGAGAGAGAATGGACATGCCAAGGCTTCCAGCCACTGCAAACAAACTCCAGACACACATGCCACCTTGTGCATCTGGCTTTACGTGGGTTCTGGGAAATCGAACTCGGGTCCTTCTGCTTTGCAGGCAAATGCCTTAATCGCTAAGCCATCTCTCCAGCCCAGAAAACGTTTTTATACTGGCTTTGGGCACACCTGTCTATACTAATAGTGCCTAATGTTACCAACCACAGCGATAAGTGTTGGGTACATCCTCACGCGCGCAGTAAGACTTTCTGTAGATTTTCATGAAGTGTTTTCTCAGTGAACTATTTTGGGAGAGTCCTTGCTTTCTGATGAATGCTTCCAGGCCCAGTTCATGCATTTGTAAAGAAAAAAAAAAACCAGGTCATTCTGTTATTATTCACACCGCAGGATACCCCGAAAGAGCTCAATGCAAAGGATAACAGCCTAAAATTAAAGATCCATTGTGTGCTTGGTGTGTTTATTTTTAACATGTCCTTTATCCCCTCCTCTCAGCAAACTCCATGACTAACACTCTATACAGTGCGACAAATAGAGAAGGAAAAGTTGGAAATGGGGTAAAACAAGTTATAAAAAATCATTCATGGGCCCAAGGATTCCATGGATAATGATGGTACTTCGATGATTTGTGAAGGTGGTCACTGGGATTTCAAGGTCTGTCTCTCATGAGTTGAGGTCTTCTCGGTTCCATTTTGGCTTAGCAATGCCAGTCAGAAATAATTCCCATAGTTTTTTAGATTCTATTTTTTAATATATATATATATATATATATATATATATATATATATATATATTTGAGAGAGAGAAAGAGGCAGACACAGACACACACAGAGAATGGGCACGCTAGGGCCTCCAGCCACTGCAAAGGAACTCCAGACACATGTGCCACCTTGTGCATGGGTGCTAGGGAACTGAACTCATGTTCTTCTGCTTTGCAGGCAAAGGCCTTAACCGCTGAGCCATCTCTCCAGCCCTAGACTCTAACTTCTTGACTTACCGTTAATTCAGTCAGGGTTTCGGTTAGCTCATCAAATGATGTGGTGGGGGTGGATTCAGCAAAGCTAGATCTTGAGGGTCTGGGGAGAGGGCTCAGGGGAGGGGCACATGCCATCCAAGCATAGGGTCGGGGTTCCAACCCCCAGCATCCAGCTAATGAGCTGGGCATGGCTACCCTTGCCCACAACCCAGGTGCTGTTGCAGAGACAGGAGGAGTAAGTAATGCCAGGCTCCCAGGCTAGCCTTTCTCTTATTGGACTGATTGCAAGTGCCTGGTGGGCCAGGAACAACCCATTTCAAGTCAGCTGTTCTACTTTAAAGTTCCGGTTCACTGTCAACAACAAGTTTCCTTGTTTGATACGTGGTATCACCCTGTTTTAATCTAAAGAAGAGGGAGGAGGAGGAGGAGGAAGAGAAAGAGGAGGAGGAGGAAGAGAAAGAGGAGGAGGAGGAGAAGCTGCCAGCTGTGTGGTGCACACCTTTAATCCCAGCACTCGGGGCAGAAATAGGAGGATCACCGTGAGTTCAAGGCCACCCTGAGACTACATAGTGAACTCCAGGTCAGCCTGGGCTAAAGCAAGACCCTACCTCCGAAAAATAAAATTAAAATAAAAAGTTATTTGGAGCACATGCTAGGCATGGAACCTAATCTTTTTTTTTGTTTTGTTTTGTTTTGTTTTTCGAGGTAGGGTCTCGCTCTAGCCCAGGCTGACCTGGAATTCACTATGTAGTCTCAGGGTGGCCTCGAACTCACAGCCATCCTCCTACCTCTGCCTCCTGAGATCGAGGCTAGAACCTAATCTCCCTAGATGATGGGATGGGCTGAGAAGAGGGACCGAGTCCCCTTATTCATGGCTCAGCTCTCGGATGACTTCCTGGGGGGCCTCAGGGAGCTGCTCAACTTTTCCAACTCAAGTTTGCTTTCAAGGAAAAGGAAGAGCAGCGGGTCCTTCCTATGTATAGAGCCATCTGGAGTCAACAAAATCAGATTTGCAAAAGTTCCTGAGGAATTCATTTGTAATCTGTTCTCCAAGAGGAGAAGAGCCAGAACTGCAAGGTAGGAAGGGCTTGGGATCCAGAGAGAGAGAGAGAGAGAGAGAGAGAGAGAGAGAGAGAGAGAGAGAGAGAGAGAGAGGCCACCATCCAGTGTCTGTCAGTAAACTGCCCAGGGGACCATGCAGCAATTGTCTCTTCCCGAGTTGCAGCCTCCTGGGGATATAATGTCACATATAATGTCACTTTCTCAGTTGCGCTGTACAAGTGGTTGTCACACAGTAAGCGTTCAGCAAAACGCAGTTGTTATTTTTTGAACAATCCCACTCCAAAGCCAAACTGTCATCTTTACTTTGACATGTGTAAGCAGAGAAAGACAGAGACAAGAGAGGGAGAATGGGTTCGCCAGGGCCTCTGGCCACTGCAAACAAACTCTAGACTCCTGCTTCACTCTTTGTTCATCGGGAACTATGTGGGTCCTGGGGGATCAAACTCAGGTCGTTAGGTTTTGCAGGCAAGCGCCCTAACCACTGAGCCATCTCTCCAGCCCTCTCTTCTCTGTTCTTCACATGGTATCTGCCACGCAGCGCTCCATCACCGGGGTGATGTGGCAGAGATGCCATGGGTGGTCAGGATGGAGATGAGGCACAGTTCCTGGGTGCTCCAGTGAGCTGAGGTTAGCTTGACTTCTGAGGCTTGTGTGGATGGAGTTTGGAGCCCTTGGTTTCTGGTTCCAGAAGGCCGGCTGAGTTCATCACCTGAGGAAACATCATGCTATTTCTCCCCTAGAACCCTTCCATCACGTTTGCACTTGAACCTGAAAATAACGGGTTGAAACTGCTACTTACTTGAAGCCTTTTACCCCAGTTTGACAGCATGTTTGCGTCAAATAACACGAACTAGAAATGGCTTGGACCTAATGCATACCGTTTGGGGACAAGTATGTCATTGTCCTTTCTTCCTTGAGAGGGAAATTACTATCTTCCAAGCTTCTATTTCGAATTGCATAGAATGTGGGTGCTGATTTGAAAACGGTCTCAGGAATCGGAAGCAAACAAGCTAATTAGAAATATTTATGGGCCTGATAGTGAATAGATAGCTAAGTGAAATAACAAAGTCCTCCTTGAAGGGTTGTTGGCATAATTAGCTTGAGTTCTTTCACTAAAATAAGAAGAAATTCTTTCTCTCCTGACCAGATCCATTTTTGCTTGGCCAGACCAAGGTCTCGTTAGTCATGAAGAACTCATTAGTATTTTTATTATTTAATTTTTATTTTTTAAAGTCCAAGCCAAACTTGAATAGATTTCATATTCCCTTCAGATAGTTACTTCAACTCCTATAAGCTGATTTTTTTTGGGTACTAAAACCCCATCTCTAAGTCATTGGTTTATATTATTTCTAAGTAATTTCTGTGAGTTTCTAGTTGTTTAAATCAAATTATGTACATATATTTAAGAGCCAAATACTTCCACCGTACTTTTTAATAAAACTAACACAGCTCTGTCATGCCTTCTTACCTTTCTTTTCTCGTCTCTTTAGAAGAAATAATGTTTTCTGTTTATTTCTATGATTTTTTAATTTGACACATTGTTCCTATTTCTGTGACCCAGGGTGTTTTATGACAATGGAAGGCAGATTTAAGATGATCCCAAAGCTCTTGGGCCAGCTCATCTGGCAACTTGCAGAGGCAAAGACAAGAAAGACTGTCTCAGCTTCCAGAGCAGGGGGACGTGGGCTCAACATCCAGTCCTTCCATTTGACAGTTTCTGCCTCCCTAGTGAATGTTTAGACCACTGTCATTTCAGCGCTGAGATTTCACCCACCCGAAGCTTGTCTTGTTTTTATATTTTAGATTATTTTAAGCCCCATTTATTACAGCCACAGCTGCTGCTAAGTGAAGCTAGACCAGTTTCACCCTCTCCATCTTGGCTTGGATAAATTAAATTGTGATCATCTGGAGAGGATATGCGGACACGTGTCCTTATGTCACAGAAACCCAGACCCTGCTGTGTCTCGTTCTCTCATGCTCTGTTTTGTTCCAGATGAAAGAATTCTTATCTGTTTCCCCCACCGAAGCCATCCCATTTCCAGTGTATTGCAGGGAATGGTTACTTTTATATCAGAGGGCCCTACCTTGATGGTTTTAAGCTTATCTTCTTGATACCTATATAATGCCTTTAGCTTTTTAACATTCTACCTGCACAGCATTTAGACACATTTATATTCCTGAAAGCACAGTAATACATAACATTTAACATTTAATTTATGACTCCTGCCGCGTCTGGTATAAGATCCCATCTGAAGCAATACATCAACCTCTCCCCCCACCTCTTGTCAAATTGCCATTTATTCTTTTAGTCCCTCCATAATTTATGGTTTCTAGGGGGCAAAATGAGAGAGGCAGCTTCAATTAGGTAGATTTTAATTAACGATCTTAGAAAACTCACAAGCATATTTGCTGTCTATTCATGAGAGGAAGGGTTTTGTTGCTGGAAAGAAAGCGTGAAGAAATCCTAGATCATTTCTCTGGGCAGAAAGTCAAGTGTGCTCTGGGTGAGCAGAGAGGAAACAGAGCAAAGTGAGCCCGGCAAGGTGGCCCTCACCTTTAATCCCAGCACTCTGGAGGTGTGTTTGAGGCCAGCCTGAGACTACATAGTGAATTCCAGGTCAGCCTGTGCTAGAGTGAGACCCTACCTTGAAAAAAGAAAAGAAGAAGAAATAAAAAGAAAAGTGACGCAGAGACAATTATTACAGTAGAAATCATTATTAAAGGTTGATTTAGCCGGGCGTGGTGGCGCACGCCTTTAATCCCAGCACTCGGGAGGCAGAGGTAGGAGGATCGCCATGAGTTCAAGGCCACCCTGAGACTACAGAGTGAATTCCAGGTCAGCCTGGACTAGAGCGAGACCCTACCTCGAAAAACCAAAAATAAAAAAATAAAAGGTTGATTTGTTATAGCGGAGCCTCCAGCCTCTTCTTATCCCATGGACTGGAACATCCCCAAAACATCTGGAGGCTGCTCAGTCCCAGGAGGAAGCCAAAGGAGATGGTCACCTGGCTAAAGGTACTGGCAACCAGACTACACAATAGCCAGGTATTCAGCAGTGTGAGAATGTTTTTAACATGTTTAAAGCTTTCTGCGGGCTCAATGCCTCCCTTGCCAACCGTGCCTGCTGAAACTGCAAACTGCCAACTGGCACACAATTTTCCTTCAGGAAACCACTTGTGTGCCCCCCCCCACCTTCCCAGCCCATCTTTCTTGGTCAAAGAGTCTATAAAGAAGCTGCACACTGAACTCAGGGCCACAGTTGTTTGAAAGCTCTCTCGCCTGTGGACCCTGGGTTTGACAATAAGCCTCCTCCCGTCCACTCATGCTGGTGGTGGAATCATCATTCCAGAGACCTCCCGCTACAAAAACAAACAAACAAACAAAAAACACCAAAGTGATTCTGGTAGGAGAAGCTCAGAACAGAATTCATTTTGAAGAAGGGATTTTTTTTCTTTTCTTTTCTTTTCTTTTTTTTTTTTTTTGAGTCGAACAGGACATGGAACTGTTGTTGATTGTAGAGACCCATGAGGTCCCCAAAATAAGACAGGCTTATGTCAAAGCTCTTGAGTACCCACCCGCCCCAGGCAAAAGGTAAGACCCTATTGCTGAAGATACCATAGACCGTCATCACACAACACCAAGAGACCCAGATTAATCCAGAATGGTAGCCAGCCCCCAGAGGGTGGTATGTGTAGGGCTGGAAGGCATTACATGAGCTGCCAGGGGAAATTGACCAAAGATATTCAGAGACTGAAGAGGTCACTGGTATACAACATATTTATATGTATATACAATGTTGATCTACCACACTGAATGATGCTATGAGAATGCTGAAGACACTTCTATATGGTAGAGACCAGTATGCCAAGAAGTACTCATCCAAGGCAGTGAGAGAGCTGTGGCTCCTCCAACCCTACCAATGAGCCACAGACTGATAGCTGACATCCTGAAACGAGATGAGCCACCCCAGACCTGCCATGGAGGATCCACATGGAACCCCACTTCACTTTAAGAGTGTGGTGGGATAAGCAAGAGACCTATAACCACAGCCAGTCAACCCAGGATAAGCCAGCGAGACAGACACCAACGATCTTCAACACAACCTAAAGCAGAAGTACAGAGACCCCCCCTAAGACCTCAACAATAAAGCAGCCTTAATACTCACCCACCATGACTCAGGGAACTGAGCGGAAGAGGGGGCGGAAAGATTGTAAGAGCCATGGTGGAGGAGAATATCCAGAGACATGGCCCTCCTCAGTA
>PVHP010030967.1:0-21337 GCA_004024765.1 Zapus hudsonius | reverse complement strand
TCATTCAATCAACACAGGATAGGCCATTGAGACAGAAACCAAGGATTTTCGACACAAGGACCCCTAAGCTCGCAACATTAAAGCAGCCTTATTACTCACCCACCATGACTCAGGGAACTGAGCGGAAGAGGGGGCGGAAAGATTGTGAGAGCCGTGGTGGGGGAGACTGTCCGGAGGCATGGCACCCATCAGTAACAACTCACTTGTGCCAGGAAGACCGGGATGAGTACTAAGATATACAGGATCCCTTGCCACAAGGACTAATACAGACAGCCCATGAAGGAGGATATACAACTGATCAGGGATGGGGAGGGGGGGGAATTGGGGAAGTCGGGATAAAAACGCATGGTTTGCCCACTAAATAATGTAACTCATTATGGATAATAAATATTTAAAAAAATGGTATTGTTAATTCTTGTTCCTAAACATATATTTACTTCTCTTACTATTAAGTTTGCCTTGTTCTCAGTAGGTTCAAAAATGGTATTGTTAACTCTTGTTTCTTAAACCTATATGTACTTCTTCTGGTGCTTTTATTTTTTTTTAAACATGTATATACTTTCTAATGCTTTTTTTTCTAAAATTCACACCCCAATACCCTAACAGCAGTTAGGGTTATTTCTTCAGAGGTGGGATTGTGACAGTGAGATGTCTGTAGGGACCACCCCTCCCCTTCCAGTCCCTCCCCTTGAATGGGAGGTGTCTAGTTAGAGCTACAACCTAGATGCTAAAACTGATTGGTCAAATATAAACCAATCAGCTGTCTCTCTGACTCACCTGGGGAGGACTTAAAACTAGCTTCCGGAGAGGAAGCCGCCCCTCTTCCCCCACATGGCAATGGAGTAGGACTGCTGACCCAGGCCTCAGTGAGGTAAGGCCTGTACCCCGGGGGCAGGCTCCAGACTTTTTCTCTCATGAACCTCTCTTTCTCATAAAGGGAGCTTTCTGTTATCTTTTCTTGGGCTGTTTATCTAACTAAATAATATAAGCTCTGTGAACTCTCTGACACGTGTTTTCCCCACACTGGTGGCAGGAAAACTATAACTTCCCACATGATGACTGGGAAATTTCCCCATCCAACTCCCCTTTTCCTAATCTAATAAATTAGAATAAATGTGTAATTAAAATTTAATTCTGTCCCTGTGTACAATTCTTTGGCATTAGAGGACAAGAACTCGGAGTATGAGGAGGGGGAAGGGAGGATTCCAAAACTCTCTCTCTCTCTCTCTCTCCTCCCGTGTTGCTTACAATTATTAATTATCAGCAACCCATATCAGTGCATGCGTTCATTTCCATTGGCTGGGGACCCTGGCAGGCCCATAGTATCTCTCTCTCTTCCTCTCTCTCTCTTTCAAATAAAATTGTTTTTACAAGTATGAAACAAGTTTAAATTTTCTATGTATATAATTTCATAATTGTTACATACCCCCTGTTATTGAAAGTATTTGTTATTATGCATATATTCACCATGGTAGTTTGAGTATATGTCTCCCACTCATCTATTTAATTAAAGCTTGTAATTTGGGTGTCCAGCCACCTGGCTGGAGGAGGTGTCACTGGGGCCAGATGTGAAGTCCAGCCCAAAGGTATTCAGAGAGGTTTGAGATCTGCAAGAGTTCTGCTTGGTCAGGTTGTGTTTGCTGCTTTTGGTTTTTGCTGACTGATTGTGGGTTCTCCCTTTACTTGTATATATGAATGGGAGCCAGCTTCTTCCACCATTATGGAACTTCCACTGGATCTATAAGCTTAAAACAAATCCTTTCCTCTCCTAAACTGTGCTTGGTTTGGCTATTCATCCCAGCAATGTTAAACTGTCTACAGCAACCACTTTGCCTAATTGTAGTAATTTGAACGAATGTCCCCCAATAGATTCAAGAGTTTGTTAGTTTTTTCTTCAGCTGCCTGGCTGGGGGAGGGGTGTCATCTTGGCAGGCTCCAAGGTGTTTCTGGAGTAGGTGTTGAATACCAGCTATACATATGCAAAGACAAGTTTGAGCTCAAGCCTGGAGTTCCTGCAGTTTACTGTGAGTATGCTTGCCTTTGGTGGTGTTTTCTCTCTCTGCTTTTACCTGTGAAAGGGAACCAACCTCTTTGCCATATGGAACTTTCTCTGAATCTATAACTTAAATAAATCCCTTCCTCCCATAATTGTGCCTGGTTTGGAGGTTCATCCCAGCAGTGTGTGGCTAATGAGATGGAGAAAGAGAAAGCTAGGTAGGTTTCATCCAGGGATTGAGGCCCAGAGGATACTAGGAGGTGTCAATTCACCTGTCATTTCATCCTGGCACAAGAATGAAAACTAACTTGGACTAGAACTGGTGTCTGACTGACTCTTGATCTACATCCACCCCGTACTGTCCACAGTCCAACATGCTAAGATCCTAACCCAGGTGTGGGCAGACCCTGGAATCAGTCATCCCAGATGTATTATCCAATCTTATTTTTCTCTGCCCACCTAAACCAAACCCTATAAAGGTGGCAGGTTTACATACACCACCTCTCTTTCTTCCACTTGGCTCTTTTGTTCCCTTCCTGGCTTCTCTGACAAGACTCCAGTGATTAGCTCCTTCACTTGGTGTGGCCAGGACTTCCCCCAAAGTGAGTCTTGGTCCTGGCCCCACTCATCTTGGCTGAGTGGGGAAGGGAAACATAAACCTGTCTCCTAATCCTAGTCTTGTGTCTGCCTTATAGTTCCTATATTTATACTACCATGAGGCATGTGTGTATTCCCACTCTGGATCTGCCACATGGGTGTTCTCACTTTTCCCTAGCCTCCCTCCATAGGAAAGCCCCTAGCCAATGCCAAGTGTGTTCTCCTCTTTTAAGCTTTCTGTTTGACCACAGCTTGACTTCAGTCTGGTTTCACTCTTTAAGCTTCAGTTTCCCCAGCTTTCCACAGGGTCCACAGCTACATTCTAATCCTTCCGCATGACATGAAGAATAATGACAGACTCAAGAAGGACAAATTATGAATTCTTGAGCCTCTTGTAGATTCTTATGTTTTAAATAATTGTCTTGCTTTAATTCTTATTCTATTTTTCAATGTACACTTGCTTGGTTTTTCCCCCCTCTTTTTGCTATATTTTGGATCAGCTGGTTTCCGGAACTTTTGGGTTGTTTCATATTTTTAAAGTTTCATGTTTCCTTCTTCTGCTTGCTTAGAAGTTAAAACCTTAAAATTTTGACATAAATATCTAGCAAGATAAAATTTGATCAATATGTTACATTTTTCCAAACATTCAAAAACCATAGAATACTCCTCCCATTACATTTCTGAAGTGTTTTAAGTCATCATTACTAAAGTTGGCATTTGTTTTTATATTTGTATGATTTTATAAATATGTATGATCTCCATTTAAAATAAATCCTTTATAAGTTTTTATCATTTACCATTGTTCAAGAAGTACAATTTTGCTAAGAACCCAAACCTAGTTTGAGGGCTATTTTCTAAGAGCATTTAGAGATATTCCTCATCGTCAGGCTCTTATTTATTTCAAAATGATATGTTAATGGCTGCAGTTTTACAGCTATATGACTAAGTGTGGATTTCTTTGTATACATTGTTTCCTTTATCTATGAATTCATATTGTTCATTAGTTCTGACTCATCTGAGCCATTATTTATTGAAATATTTTCTTTCCTCCATTCTCTTTGTTCTTTCCATATTGATACAGGAATTTGGGGTGTCTTTAAGAATGACAGCCATTTTTAGCTTTTCATTGGACTTTAGCCCAGGAGTTACAGTACTGTATGCTCATAGTCACACAGAACTACCACTGAGTCAGTGGCTAACAGGTTCCTCGCTTATAAATTTGAAGAATGAAACACATAGATCATAGAAGGTGAAATTTAAAACATTCTTTTATGGCCAGGAGTGGTGGCGTACACCTTTAATCCCAGCACTGCAGAGGCAGATAGAGGCCACCCTGAGACTACATAGTGAATTGCAGGTCAGCCTGGGCTAGAGAGAGACCCTACCTTGAAAAACAAAAACAAAAAAAGTTGTTTTTTTTTTTTTTAATTACAGAGTTTAAGAGACATAAAGAAGGCAGAGCTCCTGTAAAGCAGTAGGAGCTCCCTAAAATGGGAAAATTTACCTGGTGACACTGATTGGGGTGTTTATGGGAATTTCCTGGATGAGGTTTGAGCTGCTCAATCCAGTTCCTATGCCAGGTGTCCAAGGGCTTTGTTATATTCACATATTCCTGTCCGGTTTTTAGGGAAGGGGAACTTCTTTATGGAAA
Organism: Zapus hudsonius; assembly: GCA_004024765.1. Lineage (NCBI taxonomy): Eukaryota > Metazoa > Chordata > Mammalia > Rodentia > Dipodidae > Zapus > Zapus hudsonius. Next base: position 17,093 of record PVHP010030967.1, on the reverse strand, counting down.
AAGATATCTGGACAAACAAGATCCCCCCACTTACAGTCTCAAGCACACATTCTGCTTTAGCCAGAAGAGAAAAAGTGTGTTCACCTTTGTTGGTCCCTGTAACCCTCAAATGCCTATCCAGTTTCTATTTTATTTCTGCCCTCTGAAGAGGTAACCCTTATTTCCTCAAAACGGAAGTCAAGTTAGACTTGAATTAGACTTTCTCTTTTGTCCTTGTCTCTTCACTGGCAGATTTTGCGGCTGCTTGCCATTCCTTGCCTCATTCTATTGTTTTAGCTATTTATTCAAATTCTGTATTTATCCATGTCTAATGTGATGTTTGAAACCTGCATAGTGTATTTTTATTGTAAAATTCAATACATGCACAATAAATGTATAGAACATAACATTCAACAAATTAAATAACTGTAAGTCAAACATCGACATAACCCTCACCTATGTCAGGAATTAAGATATTACCAGCACTCCAGAATTGCTTTAATTTAATTTATCTACACTCAGGACAAGTATGAATTTGTTCCATCGAAGTTATGTGAGGTCTGTGGGTACAGATTAACATGGGAGATATCACCATAGTTATCATCATAGTTATCTTTATTATCACTGATGCTATTTTTCACTCAGAACCCCTTCCAAGTTGCATGGTTCAATATAGGAGTTTGAGGGTCAGCATCCTCATTATAAAGAATCCCCAGGTTGTCTATTTAAATTTCTACCCCTATACAGCTTTTTCTCACAAATTCTAAAACATCGGATGTTTTCTGCTCATGTCAGCTCTTGTCTGATAACTTTTGTTGTTGTTGTTGTTAGTAGTAATAGTAGTAGTAGAACCATTCTGCTGTAAACTTCCTTGCCTTTATTGAGGACTTGCCATTGAATTAAGTACATAACAGGGACTGGTAAGATGGCTCTGTGGGTGAAGATGCTTATTTGCAAAGTCTCCAGCCAGGGTTTGATTACTCACTGCCCATGCAAAACCAGATGCACAGAATGACCTGTGCAGCTGGAGTTTGCTTGCAGGAGCAATAGGCCCTGACAAGCCCATTCTCTCTCTCTCTTTCTTAGTCTGTCTCAAACAAAGAAATAAAATATTTTTAAAGGTATGTAACAATTTGGGGCTGGAGCGATGGCTCAGTGGTTAAGGAATTTGCCTGCCTATTAAGCCTAAAGACCCTGATTCTATTCCCCAGTACCCACATAAAGCCAGATACACAAGGTGACACATGTAACCTCTCTCTCCTAATTCTCTCTGTTTGTATCTCTCTACTTGCAAATACATAAATAAAATATTTTTAAAAGTATATAATAATTTATCCACAATCTGGATATGTTATACCAGCAGGAATGTTTAGTGTCTGGTATCATAGAAAGCAGATTTTTCTACATACAAAACTACTTGTAACAATTTAAAGGATAAGAGAAATGCACATTAAGTGCTCATTAAGATATTATTTCTCATGTATGAACAAAGTTAAATATAAAAATAAATTTGATAACAGACTACTCGTGAGAATTAAAGAAAATAAGTACTACCATATATTTCTGGTGAGAATGTAATTGGCACCTGTCGTAGTCAGCCACACGCCGCTAGGATGAATCTCTAAACCAGGCACAGTTTATCAGAGGAAAGGATTTATTTGTAGGTATAGATACAGGGGAAGTTCCAGAATGCAAAAGAGGCTGCTCCCCTTTCACAAGTCTAAGCAGAGACAGAAAGCCATCACCAACATGATACACACAGAACAGCAAACAGGCGGGAGGGCAAGGAGAGAATTCTTTCACCTTTATATAGGCTTAAGGTGGGGTCTTGCAACCCTATCCCAGATTTCATGGCTTCCTGAGTCTCTGGAATTTCCTTCCTGCACTGTCCACACAGGAAAGGATGTTTAGTTCCAGCTTCTTTGAGCTTCTTTACATCCTGCCCCCTACTGAGAGGCTGCCTTCCTGTAAACATCCTCAGAGACCCATCCAAGATAATTAAAAAGATCAAGTTGACAACAAAACCTAACCATCACAGTACCATTTTTTATGAAGGCAAATCTAGCCATTTTGTCATAATTACACATACATATACCTTTTGACCAACAGTTCTACTTTTGGGAATTTGTTCCACAACCAATTGCACATGCAATGATTATTTATTGCACCACCACTTGTAGTAGTCAAATATTAGCAATGACTTATATGCCTGTTAAGAGGGACCTATTTAAATAACATACAGTACCTCGGTACAATAGACTAATATGCATTAGTTTTACAAATAAAGTTTAAATATACGGGTATGATACAACATCCAAGACATATATTCAATGAAAAACATAAGGTCTAAAAAGATGTGCATATTATTCTCTGCTTTTAACATATATATTCATACATATATTCACATATTTGAATGCATATTTTTGGAATGGTACATGAAACATATGTCAGTGTTGGCTGCGACTAAACTGAGGAGATGACTGCCTGGAGAAGGAAGGTGAGAAGGAAACTTATCATTGCAGACTCTTTTGCTCTTTTAAAATTGTAGACCTTATGAATATTGTACCTATTTTTAAGAGTTTGCCTGCTTGTGGTCTGCCTTACAAGTACAGTGTTGGATAGGGCTAGCCAAAGAGAAACTTTGCTTTCTTTATGGTTTTGCTTGAGGCTATTCTCACTCCAAGCAGAAATCTGGAAGCCAGGTTGTTCAAAAGAGACTGGGTAAGATACTGCAGCTTTATTGGCCATGTGATCTGCCTCCTGATCATGGAAGTTAACTAATAAGGAATCAACCTGTTTTTTCTTTTATTGCTTTTATCCAGAAATTTGCAGTGTCACAGATGGTTGTGTTTTAACAGGAATTCAGTGCACACTGAAACATACAAACCTCTAAAATCAAAGTCACAAAAGCATCAATTTTCTCTCTTTGTGTCACCTGGACCTGGGTTTAATGTTATGTTTAGTGTTACTAATAACTTCAACTAGAAACACACTCACTCCCATGTACTAATCACAGACATCTCACTAAATCAACTCTATGTCCCCAAAACCAAGACAAGAGAAAGAAAACAGGCTCTCAGTGGATACAATCAGACAGCATACACAACTTTAGAATTCAAAATTCACATCAGTGCCTCTGTATTGTAATACTTAGCACATTTGCCTCACATAAAATTAAAGTGGGAAAATTCACAATTGAAGGTAAAAAGTTCAAAAATCAAACTGAAATTCCATTCCAGATGTAAGAACAAATTCCACTAGTCAGTTGAATAATTTTGTTTTTCAAAAAAAAAATAGCAAAACTACAGAAGCTACAGAAAGCTTAATCTTTTGTTGTATTTTCATTTTTTTGTTTTAGAATTAAATGTTTACACTATACAGAAAACTTAAAATACAAAGTGTATTTTAAGAATTTCCATGTACTCACAAAAGACTGTAAAATCTTAAACTTGCTATATTATATTTGCTATAATTGCTATTTAAAAAGAAATAATTGTGGTGTAGCTCAAAACCCCTGTGTCCTTCCCAGTCTCTTGAGAGGGAAACGCCTTCAGAATTTGCCATTTATCATTCCCATGCATGCCTCAGGATCTTACAACACCTGTAGGCATTCATAAACAACATATAATATTCAACACCTTTCATTTTTGCATTGAACTTTCTCTTTAAAGGACATATGGTTGTTTCTATTTTTGTTCCATTACCAAAAATGTTGCAATAAAAATTTAGTCTGTGATTGCACATGTGAGACACTCTCTCTCTAAGTTAGGAAAGAATTGATATGCCATAGGATATGCCTCTCCTCCATGTTTCAAGCAAACAAATTACTCTCAAATGTGATCTTACCCCTTTATCTTCTTTTCCATAGCCTTGAAATTTTCTAGGTAGGTTTTCTGACTTCATAGAACAGCTGGAGAAAATCAGTTTGGATTCAGATCCCTGGTTGGGAATATGAGTCTGTGGTTAAAGCTGAGCTCTCACCCAGAACCCCTCACCCATACCACTTCAGTACAACCCAGCCAATTAGCCAGCTCCCAACTACCAGCACTTGCATTGTTTGGTGCTGATCCACGTTCTCGTTATCAGGGGTGCTTTTGCAATTCAGACAGCAATGGCAACTGAAACTGTCCCTTTCGAGACATCCTTAACCCAGTACGGGATGGAGCTGGTATGTCAATACCTAAGCTCCCCCATTCATCAAGCAAAGTTAACTCTGAAATATGTGCTTTCTTGTGTATGTATGTATGTATGTATGTATGTATGTATGTATGTATGTATGTATGTATGTATGTGGGGTGTCTGCATGGGTGTGTGCCTAAATTCATTTAGAGGTCAGGTGTCACCCTCAATCTCTTTCCACCTTATTTTATGAAACATGATCTCTCACTAAATCTGGAGTTCAATAATTTGACTTAGACTACCTAGCCAGCAAGCCTCAGGGATCCTGATCCTCTTATCTCCACATCTCCAGAGCTGGGATCATGGGTATTCATTGCTAAGCATGGCTTTTATATGGGTGCTTAAGATCTGAACTCAGGTCCTAATACTTGCACAGCAAGCTCTTTACCCAATGAGCAATGTTATGTTAGGTTTTGAGTTACTAACTGATAACTCAGCCCAAATATTTTTTGTTTGCTTGTTTTTTAAATTTTTTTCTTTATTATCCATAATTACATATATTGTATGAGCAAATCTTATGATGGTAGCCCCATTTCCCTCCTCCCTGTCCCCAACCCACTGGGGACCCTCCTCATGGGTCTACTGGATCAGTCATGGGATAGGGCGTTATAAATAGCACAGGAGGTAGCCAGGTTCCTCCCCACCTTGGTGTGCTGTTGCTGAGGGAGGCAATGTCTTTGGATATTCTCCCTCACCATGGCTTTTACAATCTTTTCACCCCATCTTCTCTGTTCAGTTCCCTGAGTCATGGTGGGTGAGTTTTAAGTCTCTTTTATTGTTTGGATCTTAAGTGTCTCTGGACTTCTGTTATAGGTTGTGTTGGATATCATCAGTGTTAAATATTGTTGGTGTTGGTGTCTGAAATATGTTTTTAATGAAGATTTTTAGGATGTCCAGCACAATTTAAGTACAGTTTACCACAATGAGTCTGCTTGATATCAAACACTATATTCAGCTATTCTCTGAGTTGTTCTCAAAGTAAATGATTGACATACAAACTCTTACCTCAGTTTATTTCTGAGTAACCTGGATGGATTTCAACTGGTTTTCACATGTATGTATTTAGATGTTGATAATGGTCACAGGAACTGGGGAAATTGTACACAGTTGTAAAGTTGACCCATGAGGACAGAACAAACCAAAAGAGAAGCAGTTTACATACAATTCACAGACAAGGTATAACAAGCATCTTACTCTTTGCTTCTTAGAGAAGATTAGGCAAAATCCTATGTTCTTATTAAGACATATGTCTTACTGGTTTTAATAGGTTCATATTTAAAATTCCCTTTTGGAAAGTAGAGGGTGAGACAGCGAACACCCAGGCTCCCGTTCCACCTCCCTCCTCCGATGGCCCTCGGAGGAGAGAACCACATGAGTTCAGTATTGTGTACTTGATTATGTGGACCCAGTTCAGAGTCCCAATTTAGATCTGTTTAGTGAAGAATATGGTGGAAAAATAACATATTGTTTAATTCAGTACTTGCAGCTAAAAAATAGAGATGATTGTAGTACCTATGCCATTGACTTATAGAAATAAAATGTCCTTGCAAGATTCTATACCTTGCTTCATGGGCTTGGGAATAGATAGGAGTATGGGCGTTTTATTTATTTATTTGTTTGTTTGTTTCTTTATGTATATGAATATGTGTGAATGAATGGATATTTGGATGTGTATTATGTGTGTATAGGCATGTGCATGCCAAGGCGCAAGTGTGGAGATCTGAGGACAACCTTGGTTTGTCCTCTTCTTCCATCTTACTTGCGACAAGGTGTTTTTCATTATTTTTTGACTGTTTTTTTTTGTTACCAGAGTCTCCTGGCTCCACCTCCCATTGCCATAAGTGCATTGGGATCATAGACACATGCACCAATTTGTGCCTGGCTTTATGTGGGTGCTGAAAAATAAAGCAGACTTGCATGTAAGTGCCTTTAAACACTGAGCAATCTTCCCAGCCCTTGTTCTTTTTTTTTAAGATAGGACCTCATGTGTCCTATCTTAAAATGAATTCATTTTGTATCTGAGTATGACCTTCAACTCCTGATCCTCCTGGCTCCACCTCCCAACTGCTAGGATTACAGGCTCAAGCCACCACACCTGGAAAATATTCTAGCATGTCAATCCTGCAACCAAAAACAAAAAGGCAAAATTGAGTTTTGAAATATTTTTTTTCCATTTAACTCATGCTTAATAAAAGAGTTGCATGAGCTCCAACACTGAAAATAAAAACTTGCAGAGCATACATGGACACAAAATAAAATTAATAAAAATAATAATAATGAAACTTCAGACCACATGTAAGGAGGCAACAGTAATGTCTCATCTATGCATGTATTGTGGCCTTTGATTTTTGCACTAAAACCTGACTTTGTTAAGTATACTATTTTGTAAGCCCCATGTTCATTAAAAGTATGCTGAAGGGTCCTGGAAAATGACTCAATGGGTAAAATGCTTGCCGCTGAAGTATGGGGAAATGAGTCTTGATCACCAGAACCCACATAAAAGCCCAGTGTGGCAGCATGCACCTGTAATCTCAGCACCAGGGAAGCAGAGGCAGGAAGATCCCTGGAGTGTGCTAGCCAGCTATTCCAACAGAATATGTGAGCTCTAGTTTGAGAAAACTTGTCTCAATAAATCAGCTGGAGTGTGACTTTGGAGGATACCAGATACTGACCTCTGGATTCCACATACACACCCGCACACATATGTATGCTCAGAATGCATATGAACATGGGTACACAATATACACTACATATATACATATAAGTAAATACACAAGAATAAGTAACTAAATAAAAGTATGCTAAAAGTGTCCCACATGATTAAAACATCTTTGCAAACAAGTCTATGTTTATTACCTATTATTTCATATAATGAAAGTCCATGATTTATTTATACAATGAGGGAAATTTTCTAAGCTACTGGGTCATCTCTTCCAAATTCTCTGTGATTTGATGACATTCTTTGACAACATACCTGTGTGTTAGACATCTTTGTTTCTTTGGCCAGAATTCTTAGATGAGCAATCATTGGCCTAATACCTATATAAAGTTGTTCTACTGGAAGATTGTCTCTGTTTTATATGTTAATTCATGGTGAGACCACTTTCCTAAAGACAAAATATTTTATCACATCCCAAAGGTAACAGCAGATGGTATGAAAAAAGTTTAGCCTCTAGGCCTTTTCACACTCTTAGCTTTATTTTAAGTTTGGTTTAAATTTACAATTGAACACAATTAGAAATTATAGTATGTTTTCTTGTTTCTCTGGAAGCCAGAGAAAATGAATGGCTATAGGAGCTCAGAAGAGAGAAAGATGAGGGAGAGAGAGAGAGAGAGAGAGAGAGAGAGAGAGAGAGAGAGAGAGAAAGAGAGACTGAAGCCATGGTGTTGTGAATGGCTTAGGAGTTGTGAAACTTAGGAGGAGCTAGATCAATGGGGCAAAAATGAACCATCCTTACAGGATGTTTGAAGAAAGTGAAATGGATATTCGATAGTCCAACCCCTGAACAACATAATATTTGTACAAATAAATATGTAATATAGAGAGAAAAGACAGTCTAAGAGACATGAGAAAAAAAGTTGTGTGTTTGGGGTTGATCTAAAACGTAGATTTTTAGTTTGAATCCTGTGATTTTTTTCTGTTGTTTTCATTTGGTTCACATTATTGTGTGCCTGCAAATAGAATTCCAAAGGAATGAGCCTGTGTACTATTGGCTTACAATACCCAACATTTCAATATCCACAAACCTATCCCCAAATGTGCTTGGGTTACTTCATCCACCATAATGTTGGGCTAAGTCCAGATAAACATTCAGAAGGCAAGACCACTGGATTCTCAGGAAGAACCTCAATGGATTAGAATTTTTCACTTATATGCTGATCTCAACCATTTTCTGTGAATGTTATACTTTATAATCAGAGGCTGCTTATCTTTGAATGAATCATAAGGCTTTATTAAGCAAACAGCAATATCAAAGCTGGTTTACACTTATAAATTAAGGCTGTCACCAGGAGATATTTGGACTTAAGAAAAACTTCTAAGATCCTTAGTCTCCTAATTATCTAATTATATAAGAATGAAATATACATTAATATGATAGTTTTTGAAGCACATTCTTTTTATAAATATTATTTATTTATTTATTTGACACACACAGAGAGAGAGAGAGAGAGAGAGAGAGAGAGAGAGAGAGAGAGAGAGAGAGAGAGAGAGAAAGTCAGAGAGAGAATGGACATGCCAGGGCCTCCTGCCACTGCAAATGAACTCCAGTCACATGTGCCACTTTGTGCATATGCCTTTATATATATACTGGGAAATTGAACCCAGTCCATCAGACTTTGCAAGCAAGCACCTCTAACCATTGAGCAATCTCTCCAGCCCCCCTTAATCTGATATTTTTATAACAAAAGCCAAACCTGATAATCTTTATAATGCCTGACAAAGAATTTTCTAGTTCAAGCTAGTATTTCCTAATCTTGTTAGAGAATTTTTAAAATGCAGTTGTTTGATGTTCTCTCATTTGTCCCTCACCCTTGCAAATTTCATTTCCCTTCCATCACCATTCCACAAGCCATGATAGAAAGCGTGTATTTTTACTTTTCTGACATGGGCAAAAACAGTGGTGTTTATTTTTCATATATATATATATATATATATATATATATATATATATATATGTGTGTGTGTGTGTGTGTGTGTGTGTGTGTGTGTGTGTGTGTGTGTGTGAAATCTGGGGAGATGGCTCAGTGGTCAAAGGTTCTTACTTGCAAAGTCTACTGGCCCTAGTTCAATTCCCAGTGCCTGTGGTAACCTGGAAGTAAAATGTCACATGAATCCATGGTCATAATGTGCTTATGTGACAATGGAAAATAGAGCCAGGAGAAAAAATCCTAAATTCAAGAGCCTGGTGTTCATTTGCACAAGAGTCCCTGCATCAAAGAAATTGGAGTACAGGCAACATTTTGAAGTTGTCTTCTGACCTCCATATGTGTGCAATGGTACATACAAACATACATACACACACAAATGAATAATAGAAGAATGTATATATATTCAAATCCCATCCCAAGATTTTACTTCATAAGAAGTCAACCAAGGCATTTGCATCTCTTAAAGATACCCTGAAAGATGATATTGTTTGTTTGGTTTTTTTTTTTTTTACAAACTTTCACTGTCTGAGGGGGAGAACTATACATCCCAGACCTACCAATAAGTTTTGTTACGTGACTCACTCTGGTCAACCTAACTGGGAAAAGTCAGGTAGCAGTCTGCCATCTTTGCTGTCTGCCATGACATTGTTTCTGCAAAGACAGCTATGTCGCCTGGGTGTCACAGTGGACACAACATGAAGCAGAGGCGTGAGTGATCCTCAATGAATACACGTGGTTGGCTGAAGCTCTGTTTGCTGTAGTAAACTGAGAGAGTATCAGATCGTTTGTTACTTCAGTATAACTGATTCTATTCAGACTTCAACATTCCACAAAGTGATTCTGATAACGAAAATCATGATTGAGAACCATAGATGTAAAATCCTCACTCATATTTTATATGTTTGTATGAGTTGTATTTATATGACAAAATTTTTGAGCTTTGAGGTGATGATCTTGCTCCAGGTTTGAGACTCCTGGACAATATAAAATTATGATAAATGAACTTATGAAAAACTCTACCCATGACTGCTAAAACATTACTTCTCCCCATTAAAAAAAAGACTGTGGACACAGTGGCTCTCACTTAAGCTTTATTCAGCTCTCTTTGAGTATGGATTAATTCCTCATGGTATTATAAAGAATTCCAAAATGAATGGAAATAATTATCCCTTTCATTTTCCCCATTACATTCCAGGAGAAGTGGGCCCTTCCTTTACTAAATCCTCCTGGAAGAAGGAGATAAGAGAATTTTGCCACATTTTGACTACAATACTAGTTGCAGACTCCAGCTGAAAGTTTAAATAAAAGCTACCCTCTTTCAGTTATTTAATAATCATTTTCAACAAACTAAATGCTTCATTAAAGTCACTGAAAACTGATATTTCATTGGTGAAATTAAGAATAGATTTACATCTCTTTGACAGAACACTTTTTTAGCTTTGCAGTAGTTTTGTACAGATTCAGACCTATTTACTCAAAAAAATGACCCAGTACACTTGGAAACCCATCAGCTGAGACCTTCTGTGGCGTTATCTCTCCATCAAAACAATCTGGGCACATTGGTCATACAGAAACAGTGGGTAGAGGAAGACACACTGTACTGTGCCACTTTCTTTCTGACATTCCTCTCCACACCCTCAATCCTGACTCCATTAGATTCTTTCTTTGGTTCTTATGAGAGCTCCTAGAAATACTCAGATGTGCAAATAATAAAGTCAGATCTACAGCCAGCAATTATGATCACAGATGGTGATCACAGATGCCCATGGAATGGTTCTGCTTCCTGATAACTACTTAGAAGGGCAGAATGTGCTGCAGAGAAGTGAAACACTGGAAGGGCCAGAGAGGTCCAAGAGATAACTAATTCTGGGATGCTGAAAATAGTATCTGTCATATTCCAGTTTCTGTTTCTGTAAGAGAATATCTAAGTCCGAATAGTTTATTTTGAGAGGTTTATTTTGCCTTATGATTATAAAGGCAAAGAAGCCCAATAGGGAGCGGCAACATTTAGTTGGCTTGTGGTTAAGGACTCATGTCAGAAGGCAGAAGCAGGCATATTCAGAAAAAGAGAAGGCTAAAAGGAGCCACTTTATAATAACCCATTTTTATAATAATTAATTCATTCTTGTGAGACCCAATCCAGTCATGCAATAAAGACATTAATCCATCTTAAAGGTTCCACTTCCTAGCACCACCATATTGACAACCAGATTTCAACATGAGTTTTGGTGGATATTATGGTCAGAATGTGAAATATTTTCACACAGAGTCGTGTGACTAAACACTAAATCTCCAGATGGTGGTACTGTTTAGGAAGATTTTGGAACCCTTTGAATGCAGGGCCTAGCTTTGAAAAGTAGTTAATTTTTTTATAGGCACTTTACACCTGCCTCTCGTTCTGATCTAATTCGCTCTCCTTCCTGGTCCTTACCACATGAGCAGGCCTCTGCTGTATCCTCCTGCCACCAAGGATGGAAGCATTCCTCCCATTATTCCTTCCCTGCTTCCCTGCTGTGATCCAAAATAATCCTTTTTTCTGTCTTGTATATTGTCACAGCCTTGAGAAAAGGAACTAATGTATTGGGGGCAAACCATATTCAGATTATAGTGGTCCCCATTTAAATTCTCAATGTAAAAAGAATTAAAAAGAATTCTAGCAAATTCTTCAAAAGGCACCAAATAAATAATGAGACCATAAGTAGGCTTAGGTTTTATTGAAAACAGTACCATGGAACACTTTAATTGGAAATCTAAGCCCTTTTAAGTTGTTTCACAGGACTGGTAAGTGTGTAGAGTTAAAACCTAGGAGATGGAGCCAGAGGCACCTATTCTTAAAACACAAACTGGGAAATGGACATTGTTGATATCCAGACATGTGAAACTACCCATGCTCATCCAGTGTGTGAATTGTAGTCTCTGCTGCTATGCAGTCCAAATGGGGTTTCATGTTGACCTGTGGTACCAAAGTCCTGAATCTGCACTGAAACTAGTATGTATGATTTCTATTTTTACATTTCTTTATTAATTCATTTGCAGGCAGAAAGAGGAGAGAGAAAGAGAGAGAGAGAGAGAGAGAGAGAGAGAGAGAGAGAGAGAGAGAGAGAGAGAGAGAATGGTTACACCAAGGCCTATAGCCACTACAAACTCCAGCTGCATGTACCACTTTGGTTTTACATGGGTACTCAGGAATTGAGCCCAGGTTTTTAGACTTTGCAGACAAGTTCCTTAACCAATTAGCAATCTCTCCAGCCCAATTTTTAATAATTATTTTTATTTATCTATTTATTTATTTGTATGCAGAGAGAAGACAGATGTATAATTTCTTTATGAAGTGTCTATACTATTGAGATTGAAATCTCTGATTTATTCCTAAAACAACAATTCTATCTCTCCTTCACCCTAATCTGGTTTTAACGAATCAACTCTGACATGCTTGAGATAGAATGAGAAAGAAATTGATTTGCTGAGCCTCTTGCTTGTGCTTTTATTTAAACATATTTATTTATTTGTTTTTCTTAACACAGCAAAAAACTCATTTCCTCTTTTCAAAGGTTAGAGAATCCATGAGCATTGAAGCAGAGAGAAATCATCCTGAATTCATTATGTGGTGATTTTATCGAGAACTGCATGCTTCTAAATTCACTTTAGCAGAATTTCAATATAAAGTGGTACAAAGTAGGAACTACTTGTAAAGGAGAAAGAGAAAAAGAGAAGCAATTCTCAGAAGTTTCCTAAAAGAGGTTGCAGTGGTCAGAAGCTACAATCTTATTCACATCTGTAGGTATCGTTTCTAAAACAGTATTTGAAACTGTGCCTTTTCACTCTTCTTACACAGATTAGAATATGAGCATTTTCACTAAGTGTCATGTTTTTACTATTAGGATTTCTATGAGGGACTTTGCAAACTGGCTAGACTTAAATACTAATGATAAAGTATTAGTATTAGACTAATACTAGCATTAGACACAGGCGTGGGTTGTTTTTTAATCTGGAGCAAATGACAAGGCACAGAGAATCCTGCTGCTGCTTCTGGATATTCTTTCTTTCCAGGAGCATGATAGAAGGAGAAAGGAGAATAGCAGTTTACTTCATAGATTACCTGTTTGGAAAGACAAAAATTGCACATTCTCTCTCATATGCAGATCCCAACTGTTAATGTTTTATATAAGTAAATAAGGGTATCCCTTATTGTAACTGTAGACTATGAATTCAGATAAGAGTCCCCAAGAGAGAAACAAGAGGTGATGAAAAAGGCAGGAGGAACAAAAGGAAAGATGTAGTATGAAGGCAGACATGAGGCTATGGTAGAGAAAGGGCACAAAGTGGAAGGAAAGGGGAGGAAAAGAGGAGGGAACGAAACAAAAATACAACAAATGAAGCCAAATTACTTGTATGCTAGAATTAAAAAAATATTACCTGTTTGTTTCAGAGAAACAAACCCCTAAATGAATTTTAAACCAACATAAAAGTGCAGGTGATGAGCATTCGTATTTCTCTTTACTTAGACTTAAATAGCATGCTAATTAATTGCATCAGCTCTATGGAGCTCTGCTATCATTACCTAAGAGCTGGGGCGACAGCTCAGCCAGTAAGAGGGCCTACTGTGCAAGCAGTGAGGGCTTGAGTTCAAACTCAGCATGCACATAGAAGGCCAAGCATGATCATGCATGCCTGTAATCTCAACATAACCCTAGCACTTGGGGGTGGGTGCTTGGAAACAAGAAGATATCTGGTTACACTGTTTAATCAAAACACAGCAAGCTCCAGGTTCAGTGGGAGACTGTCTCCTTGCAGTAAGACAGAATGATAGAGGACACTGGATGTCTTCCACTGGGTCTCCACAAGAGTGCATATGGGGCATTAGCAACTACACACCACACACACGTAAAAGAAAACAGATCTCTGTTTATATGCACAAAATACATTTACATAGTAATATACATAGAAATATGTGCCACCAAAGGCATCACTTGGCAGAAATGGCTCCAAAATAGAGGAAACACATGCTATAAATAATAGTTTTCAAACATAAAATAGAGTTAGAAAGTTTTGGCTCGGGGCAGGCACAGGAGGGAGGAAGAGCCTCTGCGGATTTCTCCAGCCTCTGCCCAAAGCATTGGTTTGATTGGTTTGTGTTAGCTGCAGCCCATCACCGAGGTAGTGAGTAGACTATAATGTAGGCGCCATCTTTCCACGAAGGAAGTTAATCATAATAGACACATCATCATTCAAGCTCGTCTAATAGAGCACATCAGACAAAATACATCAATTAAAATAATGTAACAAAACCCAGAGAAGTAGGAAAGAGAAAAGTCCCAGCTGCAAAGCTCAAATGTGGAGGCTGATTAAGAAGCCTTAAGTTCTAGCTCTTCAAATAAAACACCAGGTGTTTACCTCAAAGATTACCTAGAAGAGACAAGTACAGTTGGGCACCCAGGAATGAGACTAAAAGAGCTTGAATGTCAAGTACAAAGTAACTGGAGGTTCTGGCACAGTGGAATGCAAATTGGATTGAGCCAGCCCAGCAGGAGGAAGACCCTTCTAGAATGTCAGCTCAGTCCCATGCCAAGGAGAACTCACACCCCATGCTGTACCTCCCAAACCAACTCTTTACATATTCAGTTATGCATACTTCAGAAAAAAATGAAATGAAACTCTAGTTACTCTGGATGGTGATAAAATTTTCTTCCACGGAAAAGACTTTTATCAGTATGCTATTAATTTAAAGGGCATCTGGCCAAACCATTTATAAATGTATAACCTTCAAGAAGGTGAAGGGGGGAACTCCCATTTCTTCAACTTTAAGAAAATGGTTTCTATTTCCTTACAAAGTTAGGGCTTCAAGTCTTTGAATATTCTGACTTGCCTTCTTTGAGTGCTAGAAACATTAGGAATGCTGGGTCTAATTAGAATTATGGGGACGACAACATTCTGAAAATAAACTATAAAAACTGACTTTCTGTATGCTGGCTGCTCTGCATACTGTCGTAATTGTGTCAATTGATGAGAGACTATGTAGCTCTACCAAAATAGCACTGGAAAGACATCTACATTTTATTTTCCATGTAGGACAGTTTTTTTTGCCCTTTTTTTCTGGTACTGGGGTATCAAACCCAAGTCCTTACCCATGCTAGGCAAGTGCTCTCCCTATAAGCCACATCCCTAGCCCCTGAGCGGAATAGCTAATTTAGAACTGGGATCATTACCATCAGACTGATAACTGGTATGGAAAGAAATCATTTTGTCTTTCACACAGGCATCTGTTTGCTGTCATAAATGCAATGTCTGTGTTATAACTGTGGTATTCTAGTACTAATTCATTCCAAATGAAAATTGACAACTTTTATTTCTTTTTCTTTTGGCATTTGAGGCTCACTCTGTAGCCCAGGCTATCCAAGAACTCACTATGTATACCAGGCTGGCCTCAAACTTGCAGCAGTCCCACTGTCCCATTATCCTAAGTATTTGTAGTGAGCCGTTCCTGTGAGGTAAGGGGGGGCGGAGCGCCCGCCCCGTTCCCAGGCGGAGCCCTGCCACGCCTACCTACTGGAGGCAGCCGGGCTTTTTCTTTGTTTGAGAGCCTGCTGAAATTATGGCGCTGGTTTCTGCTTTCTACCTCCACGTGTCGTGCATTCCAGAGGATTTATTAACTCCTTTTTTGGAAATGGCTTAATGCCTGGCATGCTTCCGTGTATTTGGACCAATTGTGAATGTATACGTATGTAATGCTGATAGGCTGTAGTTTGACTTAAAATTCCTGCCCATCCTGAGCGAGGGAGGAAGAAGAAAAGGCAAAGAGAAGAGGAGAGAAGAAAGAAGAATGAAGTAGCTACTAGTAAGATTGTAACTTGCAAGGTTTCTTGAATAAAATGCTGCGGAGAAGAACTTGTGGTCGTGTCCTTTCTTGCTGGTCGAGCTTGGACGCTACAAGTATTGGTATTAGAGATGTGAGCTACAACACCCAATTTGGTTGTTTTGATATCTGTTATTCAGATATCAGTAACACAAAGCTTGAGCTACCTATTCTCCACCACAGTTCCAAAGAATAGGGTTGAGTTGACATGATTAAACCTTCACCTAGTGATGCCAACAGAGTTGTCAGGAAGAATGAGACCTATCCTTGTGGTTCAATTCTCCACCCCAATAAAGTAAATATCTAAGGATTTTCAACATCTTTCTTTCTTCTGTTTTTTTGTCTCTGTGTTTCATCAAGGCATATTTTCTAAACTCTATGCTATAATTTTGACAGTTTCTTTATATTGGGCCATTTCAGTCACTTAGGCCTGATTTCTGACATTACCCAAGGATATTTGGCAGATGTTTCTTGAGGTCTTATGCCCTTGGCCCTGTGCTCTAGCTTCTTTTTTTAAAACTTTATTTGTAAGCAGAAAGAGACAGAGTGAGAGAAGAGGGAGAGAGAGAAAGAGAGAGAGAGACAGAAAGAGAAAGAGAGAGAATATGAGCATGCCAGGGCCTCTACCACTGCAAATGAACTCCAGATACATATGCCACTATGTGCACCTGGCTTTACATGAGTACTGGGGGATTAAACCTGGTAAATACGGCTTTGCAGGTGTGATAGTTTGAATAGATGTCCCCCAATAGAATTTATTATAATTGTGAATTGTCTCCAGTCTTCTGGCTGGAGGAGATGTCACTTTGGCCTGGCCTCCTAGGGTCTGGCCCTGAGGTATTTCTAAAATGATGCAAAATACTAGGGATACATATGCAAAAGAGCAGCTAGAACTCAAGTGTGGCAACCCTGCTGTTTGTTGAGTCAAGGTGTTATAGTTGCTTGCTTGCTTTTGGAGGTGATGGGCCTCTGTCTCTCTGCTTGGATATGTGAAAAGGGGCCAGCTTTTCCTTAACTTCCCCTATATCTGTTACTTCAATAAGTACTTTCCTCCCCAAAATTGGGCCTGGTTTGGAGATTCAGCCCAGTGGCATGTGACTGATTATGCATATTTGATAACAGGAGTGGGGTGATTAGCTGAGATGAATCTGACCATGTGGATTTTGGTCTTCTGGAACTTGTTTGCTGGAGGAATAGACATGGATTTGGTACTTGCAACTGAAGATGCCTCCCAGAGAGTAAGCCAAGTTTTATGGACTATTCTGGTGAGAATTTGGAAATTCTCAGTGCAGAGAGAATTGAATTTGGAGGCTTGGCTTGTGAACTTTCTAAGGGGAAGTAGAGACTGCAGAAATCTTTTTTTTTAATTTTTTTTATTGTTCATAATGAGTTACATTGTTTAGTGGGCGAACCTTGAGTTGTTATCCCCAAT